>APFE030738050.1:700-61334 GCA_000404065.3 Pinus taeda | reverse complement strand
TGGGTCTTTATAGGTCCACTTTAAAAAAAATATTAAAACATTAAACCCACTTTCAAATGTTGCATGTTTTGGCATTTTAATTTAACACTATTTTTTTAATTTTCACTTTGCCTGGAATTGATTTTTTAAGTGTTTTCACTTGGTTCTTTTTGCAGATAAATTCTCTGATGGATATTGATGAGGAAACCAGGGTTATTGCCGGTATTCTGAAGATTTATGAAGATTTTCCTTATTTTTTCCGTTTCACATGACCTTGAGTTTAAAAAAACAGAGTTTTTTAGGTATTAATGAGCTGCAGCTGATGAAAAATATCAAGGAACATGGTTACATACCTCCTTCTGCCTTGCTGGAGACCATTGGACTTCAGACTCATGACTTTGAAATGATTTTGACCGAAACCCTAAACCTAGGAAACCCTAGACCTAGACTTGGGATTTACACAAGACAAAACTGCAATAAGTTAGACACAAGTTTTTTCAAATGATATGATGATATGACCTGATTCCAGCAAAGCCAAGAAAGGAACAAGACCAGCTCCTCCATCAGTGTTATGGCATACCTAATGGGATGCAAAACTGATGCTGATGAGACACCTACATATGCATATGCAAAGAGCTATTTGATCACCGATGGAGGGCTTAAGGCCGACACTAACAGGTTCGGCTCCTTAAACTGGGGTTTTTCAGTTTTTGGTATTCCTCCTTTGCCACCTTTTAAAAGTGGTGGCTTCTTCCGCTATTGCTGACTAACCGTTGACTTGACAACCTTTTTTCTTTCTTTCTGTAACCGACACCTACCACGAGGTCATTTCACAGTGCTTTCACGCTGAAATGTTTTCAAAAATGTCTCCCATTGAGTGCCTCTATTTTCCAACTCCTTTCTAACCAGAATTTTGATTAGGTCATAGTGGCATAATTTAAAAACTATCTGATCTCTCCTACTCTTTTGCATAGTTTTGGATATCTTATATAAACTTTTCAATAGAAAATGAGGAAAATTTATCAATTTACGTATCTCGAAATGTAGCAGCAACCAAATGTGATAAAGATAGGTTAACGAGTACCTCCCTTCATAGGTGAGGAACTTATGGAGAATGTACAACAAATATTTCCATTTCTCAACCATAGCATTCCTTTGTAATCTAACCTTCCAGTTCACAGCATGGTCTTCTTCAAGCAGAAAATGACGCCACACACCCTTCTCTAGTTCACCTTTCTTAAACCATTTCTCACTCATGGTTGGTAGCATTCTGGCCCGAGAGATGGTTTGGTCCATCACTTGAAACTATAAAGAGCCAACTGTGGTCATCCTTCTGTTGAAGGTGTGTGCAAACTCTAGAGCTACAGTAGAATCGTAATCATCAAATTCGAGCAAGAGAAGAAGAAACCATGTTTTTTGCAGTAAGGGAAGACTACCCTCATACTCAACCATCCCCTCCAGTTCCTTTACAGAACATGACTCAATGTGGACCAGTGCCATATCATTCAAAGGTTACACTACCTACACTCTACTACAAAATCCTACAAAGAAGACCCTTCTGGACATAAAATCACAAAATAATGAGGGTGTCCTGATGTTCTTTATATTTGTAAAATTTAAATTACATGCACTGGTGCCTTAATTTGACGTCCTATCCACTTATATCGATGATTAGAATGATTACCACCCTGTGAATGTAGAAATTTTGATTGGAAAGGCCAAAGATTTGGTATGATTTTGAGGCAAGTAGGGTAATGATGATTCATGGAGGTGGTGGTGATTTAAAATTTCAAGAAGGAAATGCATGGTTTACATATGATAACAACCAAATCATTAAAGAGGTAATAAGGTTCAATTAATTAATCGGTTAAGGAAGGAATATTTCACACATGTCCCTGATCCCCATCATTATTTTAATTGGAATATGGAATTTCTTTAAAAATAAGGTTAACTAGACCATAATATCCTTGCACTTAAAATATTTATTCCTATTGGCAATGATAAATAATGTTAATCAAATCAAAAATTTAATAATCGTGGCTTCTCAAAAATAGCCATCATGCTTCTAAACAGTAATTCATATCCATTACAACTCATGATTGCAACATAATTCCTGTACTATGACAGTGTTCCTACACTCGAACCCAGCTTTCCTATACTAAAGCATGTTCTTGAACCAGAAGCTATGGTTCTTGTACTACATGAGGGATTCTCGCAAAATGAAATTTCCTTTGCTATACACAGGTTGAATTAATTAATAAATTGTAGAATTTAAATGAGTTTCTTCTATCTTCAGTTTCTAGGTGTCATTATGCTTCCTCGATCTGATCAAGTGAGGTCTTCAAGATTCATTAGATCCTACAAAAAAAATTATGAGGGAAAGAAAGAAGAGAGACAGAGATAAAGTTTTAGAAAGGGAAGGGAATTAATGAGGTCACTTAGAATGAGATAAAATACCACAGGGATATAGGAAAAGGGAGTGGGGTGAAATTTTTTAGGAATAAGAGGGAAAAAAGAAGTCAGGAGATGAAACTTTGTGAAGAATAGGAAGGAAATTTTAACGAGGACAAAAGAGGAAAAAAAGGGAAAATTACAAAAAGGGAACAAAAGGCATAGTTTTTACCTCAATTTTCAGATGTCTCTTCCACATGATGTTGTATCGTGAATAAATTAACTACAATGTGAATTTTCTGTTACTTGTGTGAAATTTGCTATGTCAATTGCCTTGAACTTAGATAAGGACTTAACTCTGCCAGTCATTCTGCTATCACCAAAAAACTTTTATAGAGCCTTGATTCTTCTCAATGGAAATAATCATTTATAATAATCAAGTAACATCCATTTTTATTAAATAAATTGATCCACCCACCATCATGTTGGTTTTCATGTGCATCCTTCCATAACCATGTCATCAAGATGATTTTCATAGTCATAGGTAAAAAATAAAAATAAAAAATAAAAAATCAATTTGTTAATTTTCTGGGTTTATTTATTTATTTATTGGAAAAGAGAAATCAGATTCACAGTAGGTTGGCATCACCACCTACCATTCTTAATTCTTGTTGTTGTTGTATAAAGTCTTCCCTGGTGGTGGGTTGAAAATATACTTTAAGTCTATGCCCATTCAGAAGGAAAGCGGATTCCTATCCATGAAAGGTTTTGATTTCTACTAGTCCATTTTCAAAAACCTTCACCACTTCATATGGTCCCATCCAACGTGTACAAAATTTTCCTTTAAAATTTTTAAATTTAGAATCATAGAGGAGTAGCCAATCATCTGGTTGGAACTACTTCTTTTTTATCATCTTGTCATACCATTTCCTTTGTTATTGTTGCATTAATATATTCTATTGAACAACATCTCTTCTAATTTCATCGAGTTTGTTCAACTGTAAGAGACGTTGTTGTTGTGCTTCTGAGATATCCAATCCTAATTGGACAACAGTTCTGAAAGTTTTGATCTAGAATTCAATCACCAATAGGACCTGCTTTCTGTACATTAGCTCGTAAGATGTGTAACCCATGTTGTTCCTCTAGGTAGTTCTATAATCCCATAAGGCCTTAGGTAACCTGTTCGCCCAATCTTTCTTTTGTAGATTCACTATTTTGGTAAGAATGGACTTGATCACCTTGTTAGTGAATTATACCTGGTCATTTGCCTACAGGTGGTATGGCGTTGATTTCCTATGCTGAATTTTATATTGATCCATAATACCTTTCACCAGATTAGAAACAAACTGATGTCCATTGCTAGAAACAATTTCTCTATGAACACCAAATCTAGTAAAAATTCCACTAAATAAAAATTCAAAAATAACTTTTTTGATTGGAAAAAGAAACAACTTTAGCTTCTACCCATTTTGTTACAAAGTCTGTGCAAACCAAGATATGTCTTTTGTTTATGGATGTTGGAGCTATAGGTCCTACAAAATAGAGAGACCATTTTTCAACGGGTTCAATCATAACTTGAGGACACAAAGGCATTTCATTGGCTTAACCAGGTTGGCCTATTCATTGACAACTATCACAATGCTTGACATACTATTTAGTTTCCTTGAACAAGGAATGCCAAAAGTAGCCAACACACAGGATATTATATGTTTTCCTTCTATCAGCAAAATGGCCCCCAAAAGGTTCATCATAGGTAGATTTTAAGATATCAAACACTTCTTCCTCTAGTTTTTGACAGCAAATTCTGGGCAATGATGCATCCTTACTATTTATACCTTAAGATCAACTAATTATTCTCCTTGTCTTGAGTATGGACCACATTAGCTAGTTCGAAACATCGACCAATTCATGATTATGTGATTAATCCGAAAGGAATCTATATACTTCTTCCTCTCTTACACATCTATGAATAATGAGGCTAGGTCCAGTGTAAAAGAGGTCTCCCTAAATCCAGCAATATGAGGTACTTTTCTAAATAATGTTGCGTCTCTCTCAAGCGGATAGATTAGGTAGTGTCTTTCTTGTAACTAAGTAATTAACTATATCAGAAAACCAAGGAGAGTTTGTTGACACAAAAAAAATATGCTCATTAGAAAAATAATCATCTACAGGAATTATTTCATTAGGATTCTTTAATCAAGAAAGATAATCAACTACAACACTAGATTTTCCTGGTCTATCGATAATGGTAACATTAAATTTTTGCAGTAAAAGTAACCACCTACTCACTCTACCACTAGTCAAAGGTTTATTAATCAAGTATTTTACGCATAATGGTATGTATGTACAATCACTTCATAACCTGTAATGTAGCGTCTGAATTTATTAATAGAAAATATAAACTAAAAACTCTTTCTCAGTCACAGTATAATTCAATTCGGCAGGTGGCAAGTTTTTACTAATGAAATAGAGCATAGGATTGTTGATTTTCTTCTTGTCCTAAAGCTGCACCAATAGCAGTATCTAAGAAAATATGTATTGGAAGATATCAATTAGGTCCCCTCGAGGCTGGTTCCTATACTAGTTTTTCATTCAGCTCCTCAAAATCTTGTTGGGAGGCTTTAGTCCAAGAGAAATCATTATCCTTAACTAAGAGTCCAAAAATAGGGGTAGTTATCCTATAAAAGTTTTCAATTAATCTTCAGTAATACCTTGCATGTCCAAGGAATCCTCTCACTTACCTTTATGTTTTGGGTGCAAGAAGACGTAAGATAACTTCTATTTTGGCTGGGTCTACCTAAATACCTTCGTCAAAGACAAGATGACTAAGAACTACCCCTGCTTTACACATCAACCTACATTTCTTATCACTCAAAGCAAGGAAAGCTTCTTGGCAACGAAAAAGTAAATTTTTCTAAATTTTTTAGGGCTTCTTGGAAAGAACCACCAAATACAAAATATTCATCCATGTAAACCTCTACACACTCAAGGTCAGCATAAATGGCCAATACTGCCCTTTGAAAGGTATTTGGCGCATTACAAAGTCCAAAATGAAGCTATCAATAGGTGAATGTTCCCCATGGACATGTAAAAGTGGTTTTATCCTAATCCTTGGGTGCGATTTGTATTTGGTTATAAGCGCTAAAGCCATCTAAAAATGAAAAGTAGTTTTTATCAACAAGGGTGTCAAGCACCTTATTGATAAAGGGAAGGGGAAAATAATCCTTCTGAGTGGATTTGTTTAATTCTCTATAGTGAATGCAAATACACCATCTCCCATCTTTCTTCGGGACTATCACTAGTGAAGAGACCCACTGACTATCAGATATAGGATAAATAAATTCGACATCTAAGAGTTTTTATAATTCTTCCTTAGAAATATCTCTTAGTGCATGATTCATGCGCATTTGGGTCTATCGAATAGGTTGGGCTCCTTCCTAGATTTAAATATGACGAGTGCAAGTTTTAGAAGGGAACCTTTCATGTCCTCATAGCTCCATGCAAAGGCACCAAGATGGTCTCATAACAAGCTCACAAGTTGCTCTTGTTGGGACTGGTCCAAGTTTGAAATAATATATGAATATTTACTTGGACTAATCTCAATAAGATTGGTCTCAGACTCGAGAACCATAGTATATGTAGCTAAAGTCTGTAGTGGAAAGGGATGGGAGTCATAGTTTTCTTCAAAGATTGGGCTAAAGATATGAGACAGTGAGTCAAAATTTGGCATAGTGTCCAATTTATTCAATAAATCTTAAATCTCACCGTCCTCAGTTGACTCGGTATATTGGTGGATCAAAAAAATATATCGAGTCTCCTCATCACTACTGTCATAGTCTAGCCATAAGGTATCTCGAAGCTTCTAAATGGATCTAGTAGGTGGGTACAAGGTGACCCTTTTCCTAGCATCTCCATGAGAAATATACATATCACCATAGCGGTATCCTATATAGGCATCTGTTGTGGCAAGCCATGGTCATGCCAAAATCAAGGGATGTCCTCCAATACAATTTTTTGGTTGAAGCACAATGAAATCCGTAGGGTATTCCCAAGAATAAATTGAAACAAGTACATCATCTAATACACCATCTAGCTTGATTTTGGATCAATCAACAAATTCAAGCATAATAGGGGTATGATGGATGTGGTCCAACCAAAGTTGTTCCATGGTTTACCTAGTCATAACATTGATAGCTAATCCTAGGTCTATCAATACTTTGGAGACAAGGACATCACTTATCTGGATAGAAACAATTGGGTTTCCAAGGTGGGTATATTTTTCCATTTGAGCACTTTGTGTCATTAACTTAGCTTCTCTCCCAAAAAAATTGGATAGTATGAGGCTCTACTATTTTCCTCCCTGGTTTCTTGAGACATAGGTCGTTAATGATTTTAGTACATATGGGTATCTCTTTAATGGCCTGAAACAAAGGAAACTTTATACAAATATTCCTAAGTTCGGTCACTAGGTTAGAATTAGGCATGAGGTCATATTTCCCCATAACCAACCTATCGGGAAACGGAAGTTGGTTGAAGAAGATGGTAAGGCCTCTGAATGTAAGGGAATGGGTCAAATGGTGACATCTCCTTTTGAATGATTAGGAGCTTCCCCCTCACTTTTCTCCTCGATGATCATCATGGGTTGTTTTTGTTTTTTATTTATTTACTACCCTTCCTAATCTTAGGCGAAGGTCATTAACCCCGACCGACATAGTCTAATAAATAGGTAAAGGAAGCAGTATGATAGAATGGATCATTCGCACCACTTTATTATTTGGATTTTGTACCAGTTTTTTAGGCAGTTGAGGTGGTTGAAAGGGTCGCGGTATTGGTAATGATGGCATGGCCTGTGTTTGTTGAGGCAAGGTTGGTGGCATTGTAGACTGGGCCATGGGATAAGGTCAATAAATAGTGAGATATGACTGTGTTGCTACAAGGTAGTGATAGTGTGGTGATCCTCTCCACCATTATTTCCAAGGTGGAGGTGATTGTCCATACTGAAATTGATGCCCATGCTACCAAGGCTGAGAGTAATTTACATTTTGGTAGGAATATGGTGGTGCATTATAACCAGAAAAATATGGAGTATGTTGAGGAGTCATACTTGTACCTACCTGAGGCCATGATTTTCGTGCTCCCATAACATGTAATGGCTTAGGTTCCTAATGCTCTCCTTCAAATGCAACTTTCAATCCTAGTATAGAAGGGAATTCCTCAGTAGGATGTTTTCCTGTACATATCACCCATTTATTAGCACTTTTAACATATGTCGGACATTCATGAAAAATATGATTTTTCCTACATTTAGGAAAATAAATGGACAATGTTTCTTGCTCTTCTACTAAGTTCTGCTAAAATCTTAAAGAATCTATTTGTTTTCTAACAACATTCCTAATTTCAGTTCTCATGTTGTCCATATTATTTTCCAAGCCAATAATCATAATATCTGTAGATCCAAATCTGTTATTTTTAGAGTTACTTCAAATTCCTTTACTAGATCTAGATTGATTCCATGAAAATTTCCTGCACAAGTCATGCATTTGATCAAAATTCTTTTGAGCAATATCCCCTTGTCATACAAAGTTCAAATAATTTCTAGCATCGTTAGTAAGTCCTTGTAAGAACAAGGTTCTAATAGTACTTAAATCAAATTTGTGTCTTGACCTTTGGAGAATGTATAAAAATCTTTCTAAGTAATATTCCAAGGTCTCTTCTTCACCTTGTGCAATAGTGAAAATCCCATCATGTGTTTCTCTTGTTTTGAAATATTCTTGATATTTAGTCAAAAATACTTTCTTTATTTTTTCCTAGGAGGCTATAGTATTTCCTCCTAATCCCATGAATCGGTGTAATACTGAATCATTGAGATTTGTAGGAAATAGTTTTAGTTTCTAGTCATGTGAAGAATAATCATAACTTCTATAGAGTATATATAAATCATATCAAAAATAATTTGGGTCCTCGTGTACCTTACCATGGGAAATGAGGGAGAACAAAGGGTGGAATATTCTTCATCTAAACTACTCCATTCAGATCCACAAAGGGAAATCCAAAAGTGGATTGTTCCTCATTTAGTTGATTCTTACCAGTTCCTTCAGCATGATCCTCCATCCTTCTTCTTCCAATCAAACCAATCTCAACACGATGTGAAAGTGGAATATCGTTTAAGATGATCTTTTGGGTTCTGGTAGTCTCTTCCCCTCAACTTGTTGGTTGCGAAGCTCAAAAACTATTGTCTCCAGAGTAGAAGTAAACAGTACCAATGTGGTGGATTTGTGTTTGCTTGGACTTTCTTCCTGCAAGAGAAGGACAAATATGAGAAAAAAAATTATGATTTATCACTATGTATTTGGCCCTTATTAGGCTTCAAACCCCTACCTCTTCTAGTCATACATTTTAAAATAAATCAACCAAAAATAACAATTGAAAAAAACATTCTAAAAACCTCAATCAAATGTTGCAGTAAAGGATAGTACACAAATTAATTCAAATAAAATTCCTTCAAACAATAGTAGCACAATGCATGAAAAAATAAAGAAGACTTACCCCTATTGCAGAAAAATCAAAAAGCTTTACCAGGTTTCTTCCAATCGCCTCCTCGACAAGGACGCCAAAATGTTAGGTGCCAAAGTTACAATTTAGTATACTCCTTCAACACTTAATTTGTCAACCTGGGGCTACGTAAGCTTAGAGATGAAGCACAGGAAATGTCAAAGACTTCTGGTTTAACTTCTATAAATCCTATTTCTAAACTTCTAACTAAATTTTGCATAATCAACAGGAAATGAAATTGCAAACAAAACCTTCAACAAAACAACACTAAGCCACTTTGGGTAATGGATTCAATTCAAGAAAATACTTTGCAAATAAACCTTGATAGAAAAATTAAAGCATGACTTGCAATCAATATAAAAATAATATTGGAAAATGAAATATGTTCGTGTAATCAAAACTCCAATGCCTTAAAAACAACAAAAGGAATGATCTTCTAATATACTTATAAATATGTTCCCTTTACTAAAGATATATAATTCATGTGCTAGAGAAACTACGTGCCTATACTGAAATGAGTCTTGTTCCTGTAGTGGGATACTATTTTCTAATATAGGAATGCTTTGTTCCTGTACAAGAATGTTCTATTCCTGTACTGGAACATTATGTTCTTGTACTAGAATGGTCTATTCATGTACTAAGAACTCAGTGTTCTTGTACCAAAACTTCATTGTTCTTGCACTAGAACACATTATTCCTGCACTAGGATAGCTCTGTTTAAATTACCCTTCACTCGAATCTAAATGTGTTATAGCTGGAAATAAATGAAAATAGAGAGGAAAAACTCAAGCTTGAACTTTAATGAAAAGACTCCAAATCCAAAATGCTCAACGAAAATGACTGTAAAAGAATGGAAAGGAAAACTTGCAATAGCAGAAAAGGAAACACACTTGTGTTGTAAATACAAGTACCTATCCAAAATGCAGGACTTAATCCTTTTTAGATCTCGATCATAAAAATAGATAAACCCTGTTTTAAAAGATAAATTCCATAAAAAACATTAATCTCAAAAGGAGACACCATAGACAATCCATGTAACCAATAATATTCAAGTTACGTTCACATACAAAATCATTACAGTTTAATATTTACTTGCAGAGTTGTTGTTATATCGTCGAGGTTTGTATTTATGTAAAAGCACACGTATGATGGAAAGAAAATGATTTAAACTTAAAACTAATAACCTTAACCAATATCTTGGAAAGAACTCAGAAACATGACAAAGAAATGCAATAATTTCAAGAATGTAAAGAAATACTTGAAATTAGAAATGGAAATTAAATCAACCACACTGAGAATCCTCAGATCTGAGATCAAATGCAAAACATTCACAAAGGTTTCACAAAATCTGCAACCTCAGGCATGGAAAGAAAATCACTCTGTTCGCACTGACATAACAAGATCTAAACAACCTATGAAAGATAGGGAGAATGAGTTGGGTTGGCTAGGCCCTAGCCAACCAGCTCGTTTCCCTCTACAAAAATTCTGAAATCAACTGCGCAAAGATAACATTACAGATAATGATAGGAACCAAAATATGAAACTGGCATTATCTTCATATTTATTCAAAGTGTTATGCAAATATTTATTTTAAATTCGTGGATCCAGCCCAGAGAGATAGGACGATACAAGATTACAAAGTTACAACAAAAGTGTATTAGAAATTCTTCATAGTATCACTAACTAAGCCTACTCTAGAATCCCTATTTTATACATAACACTCGACTCTCAGCCTTGATGAAAACTTAACAAGAAGACATGTTTAAACAATGACCAACCTCCATATTTAGTCCATCTGTAATGCTCCATGCCTATCTTTAGCTCATCCATAATGCTCCATACCTAATGCAGAAGATGGAACAAACCCTCGATGAGAGATGCATGCCATTCCTTAACAAGTGTAGCGTTGCTGGAGTCAATCCGAAATGAATGGGCCAATTGTCCACCTGGTACAGAAATGACGAGCTGTACAAGAACTGTGAATCCTACACCAACCGAACTCCGAATTTGGATAATGACATTTACTCACCATGCCTTAAGGAAATACAAAAAGATAAGTCACAAAGGAAATTAAGCCTATTCAACCTTTTCAATAAAAATATAGCCCTTATAGTCCATATCCAATAAAATCACAAAAAGAGACCAAGAACCATGTGTAAAGGCTTAATGTAGTTGTGAAACAAAGGTTTAGGTGGCATAGTTAGGGAAGGATAAGGTTAAAAAAGGAAAATTGCAACGACCAACACACATGTCAACCACATGTTCCAAATATCAAGACAATCATGTCTATCAATTTGAAATCATTTTTTACAATAATCATGTCATAACCCATAGTCAACTCATAGTCATTATACATAATGCTACAACTGTCACCTACTATACTGAAGTACATATCAACTATCTCAACACATATGTATTAGTACAATCATCTCAAAACAAGATCATTTGAACACATACTCATATTATGAAATTCATCAAACATTCAACCAACTTGCAAACATACCATGTTAAATAAACTAACTAGACGACATAATCAAATAGTCAAGCACAAAATATACAACATAAGCAAACTAGTACCTTACTATATCTCAAGGGAGGCTATCTTGTCTACACAACCAATCTAGGTTAACATGATACAACTTCACAACATATCAACTCAAACATAAATAAGATCATGATATCCATAATACTAACTAACTAACATGTTCACATCATAAACTCATAAGCATTTATCGTTCATGCATGACAACCACGTGTGCAAATTCATCACAAATATGTTCGTTCATACTTGAATATCATAACCATAACCATCTTCATAGTCCAATCCAATTTATCATGATACATATAACATCAAGATATTAATTTTATAATCCTAATCATCAAGTTAACTAATAGATAACAACAATCAACTACCATATAACATGCTCATCAACAACATATGGCCTAATCATCAAGCTAACTATCATATAACAACAAGAAGTTAACCTATAGCAAACTCATCAACAACATATAACATGATCATCAAGTTATCTAACATAAGACAAAAATAACAACGCAGACAACCATAGGTTACTATAATTCATGATGCATGTGCATGTGACTATACTAATCAACTATCATCTATCATGTACGTAATGATAACATCAAAAACATGCACATAAACCTAATGTATATAAACCTAATGCATATGACAATCCTTAACTACACAAACCATGACCTCATGCATGACAACAACAACCAACACACGTGCATTTGATAACATGTGAACATTGAAGTGCATAACAATGCATAATCAACCATACACACATGAAGACATACTCCATGACAACACCTTCAACCTTCACATGGCGACATCACTACAACCATGATCAACACCATGCAAATGTAACAAGCACATGGAATACATGCATAAGGAACACATATGCAACCAACATGAAAGCATGATCAACACAAAACCCAAGGAGAGCACAACCACACTTTGATATCATTCCATAACACCAGCCTCCCGCATATACCCAAGTAACTAGCTAGTCAGGGTAAACATGCGATGAGAGGCTGCTATGATATGATTCAACCTACTAGCTGACCTTAAGGAAATGGAATCGATAGAAACACAACACAAATACCTCCCTCAGGTGCTTCAGGGCCACTGAGAACTAATCCATCACTCTAGGTGCCCAACCCCTAAGTTAAGCTAGCATTTAGAAGAATTAAACCCAAAGTCACTCCCATTATAAGGCATGAATGAGATTGTAACCCTATAGTCACTCTCAAAGGCTTGCTTGTTAGGGACCAAAGACCAAATTTGTCAGTGTTATGCCAATGACTCTAGGATTTGAGCCACTTTTTCAAGCCCAGAGTGCAGGTCACTGCCCAAAATTGAACCATCTTTTCAAATCAGTAAAATAACATGGAAAAAAGAGTAATAAAGTAAATACTTGTTCAAGACCTTGACGAGATCCCTACTAGCCATGACAAGAATTTTTTCAAACACTTAGTAAATATGCAACCCACAGGTGTAAATAACAGATCTGAGCATAGGGGTCTCATACTTATCTGAGATTCACTATGAAGCATTGTCTCATTATCACATTAGCTACCATTTCATCCATTAGTTCATAGATACATTGATCATTCAATACCAAGTAAGGACATGATGAGAGCCAACCATGGTTGCTGTCATAAAACATGTAAATAACCATCATAATAGGGACAAAATACTAATGAAATCACATCCATATAAACCACATATAGTCCATCATAATTACCATAGAGGCACAAGGATAAATAACCTTTCATTAATGATGCAAAGTCTAAACCCGGGATGGGACTTCCACGTTCCACCCGATTGTAGAATCTCTAAGCCAAATCTCTCTTCAGCCATTCACCCCCGTGCCATATTCCAAGAATGAATGTGGAATCTCATAGAACACATCAATCAAAATTCATCCAGTGCTTCTAGAGCTTGTCCACCTCAACCCATCAAAGAGTGATTCCACCCCACGGTTGGACATGACAAAACCATCATTACATTGGTTTCCATCCAAGCCTTCTAAGGCTTCTAGAACATTTGTTCTAACCAAGGCTCTAGGACTAGTAACTCAACCCACAACTATCATCGGGCTCCTAGAGTGTTTGTCCAACTAGGGCTTCTAGGACCACTAAATCAACCCACCAAGGGCTTCGAGATCGTTTTTCCAACCAAGGCTTCAAATACTAGTAACTCAACCCAAGTTGCTATAGGGCTTCCAGAGCATTTGTCCAACCACGGATCCCAGGAACTAATAACTCAACCCAAGCTAAGGAAACATGAGAAGCAACCAAAAAACAAACAATGAAAGTAAACCCACAATCACCATGGATATCTAGTAACTAGAAAGGCTAGGCAATCCACTGTCAATCCAGGAAATCCTCCATGCCAATGAAATATCATAACCAAGAAACCGCATGCATGTGCCATGCATGCCAAAACTAGTGAAGGAAACATACATGGAACTCATTACCTACAAGAAAAATTGTTGTAGTTGCTAATCTTGATGCCCTCTAGAACTTTCCTGCTCTTCCTTTGCCTTATTGCTCCAAAACTCCAAGTATGATACACCCTCCAAGAGTGCTCCAAGAAAACCCTAAGTATCCAAGAGTATGAGGGAGAGAGAATACAAGAGAGCTCCACCAAAACCTATCAAAAACTTACCAATTGATCCTCAAAAGACTTTTATGAATGAGGCTTCTATTTTTTTCATTTTCCATAATTATCCTTAATTTTCCTCCTCACATGCAACCTGTGACCTTTCGCCTTCCTTTTCCCCTACTTTCCTTTATTTTCATAAATAAAATGCCAATTAATGCCTCATGTCTTTCCTAAGCCTTAGCCATTTCCTTTGCCAATTTCCTTAGCCATGACCAATCACAAGTTATCCCCATCACTATGATTATGCCCAACATTAAGCTTGGACTAGGTGTCCCATCATCCATGGTTATTATATACTTTACATGAGTTTTTTAACCAGGGTTGTTACAAACAAAGCCATCGATACCATACAAATTTATTGGGTTCTAAATATAAAGTTGCAATGCATACCTTTTGTGTGTACTACACATTATGGAGATAAAAATATTGCTCCATCTGTAGTATCCATGTTACTGGTTCCTTACCTTCAAACTTCCTCATATTGATCTTTGGAATATGATGGGCCTTTAATCCAATGTTAGTCTATGAAATCATGATTAACATTTATTTTATTCTCATCATGAGTTTCATCTAATATATTTTCTCGATTAGGAAGCATTTCTTGTAGAAACTTTGTCAAACCTTCTTTCAAACCTTCCATGTCTGCTTTTAAACCATCCTTCAAGCCTTCCATGCTTGTTTTTAATCATTCCACATCTAATTTTAAACCATTCTTCAAACCATCCATCTTAGCTTCCATTTCATTTTTTGTTACTCTTTGTGACAATGAAATTTGTTGCACTTGGACTCGTAATTTTGATAATCATGTTTCATTTCTTCCTCTTCTTCATGTGTCATAGTAGAGATTTCTAGTTGCTTACTATGTGTTTCCATTTTCCTGATTCGAGTCATTTTGCAATCAAACAATTATATTTATGCTTCATTATTCCCCACAAATAACTTCAAACTAATTTTTGAAACAAAACTTATGCAAATTTTAAAAAATACAATCATTTTTTTTTCTTTGTAGGATCTCGATATTGAATCTGTTGTCTCTCTATAAATTTAGATCTCCAAGGTCTGGAATTTTTTCCTTTCATAGCCCTTTAAGTCTTCTTTCCAATTCTACAAGTCATACGGAACTTTCATTCTTTCAGATAAAGTTATGTCCAATCTCCCACGCTAACCTCATTATGGACTTGTTCAGTAGATATAACTTGTATGAGTGCCACGTGTCACTGTTTTGACCTTTAGCCCTCAAAATGATATAAATCCATGCAATTTTGACCACTTTTTATGAAATTCAAATACAATGCTCGTAAAGGAAGATATAATGATTTTCCCAAAGTCACTTATTTGAGACAAAATTCTAGAGCATGCAAAATCCTTAACTTCTTTGGATCATATCTCCGAAAATATAGTGAACCAAGATCTAAAATTTTTACATGAAGTTCATCAGGATTTCAATTCCTTGTGGTAAAAATTTCTCCTTCTAAACATTCATATAAAAAATGTTATAACGAAAATTCCATGATTACCTATTTGCAACAATGAAACCCTAGAATCCAAAGCTCTAATTCCAATTGTTATGCAACCAACTCACAAATAGAAGAAAATATAGATCAGTGACTTAAAAATTAGCCTTTTCAACAGGGGGAAATCCTTTATGTTACATAAATGAACAATTCTTGGAGGATACAAATGGAAAGACCTCCTTTCTATATATAGGAGTTTAAGAGGTCACAATATAATTAGAGCCTACATAAAAATATTAATGTAAAGGAAAAACAATAACAATAGTGCGCTTCTATGGGGCACAATAATAACAATATGGGGACTACATGAGCACAAAAATAACAATAAGGGGGCTACACTAACAATAACAATAAGGGGCTACACTAGTAGTATAGGGACCTAACATTTTCCTAAAAGTCTATCAACCAAGCTTATGCTTGGAGGTAAATTTTAGATAAACATAAATATTCAAATGAGATGTGAAGCTAATACAAGTGCATAATGACAAGGTTGCTTATGATTTAATATTGTCATTTGTAGCTCAATAAATTGTCACACTTGCATAAAATTATAAGATGTGAAATGCAGAGCAAGTTTGACTATGAAATTAAAAATGAAGTTAGTGATATACCAACAATTAATTTGAATTATAATGCTAATAAATCAACTATGGAAATAAGTGAATCTCAATGTGCTAAATAACCCAATGAAAAGTGAAAATTAGAGACTAGATATAACATGCAATGAGAAATTAGATGACGAGATGAGCAAGTAAGAAAAACTAAACTAGCAAAACAAAACAAGTTATTCACCAATCACCCCAAAGATCCTCCTTCCAGGTGAGGAGACCGGGATGCCAATTGGATATCCCTAAGCTCCCTAAAAAAACATATTATTAGAAAAGCCCTCTTATAAAGAAATGAGGGATCCAGATTTTGAGGAGGGTTTACAAAAAATGGCTTCAAGGAGAAAACAACCTTCCTCAAAATACAAGATGAAAATGATAAAAATATTACGATGGTTATTTACAAAATTATAATAGAAATTCCCTCAAGTGAGGAAACTCGCTTTTCTTCCAGGAGATCAAGCTTTGATGGCTCAACTTTAAAATCTTCAAGAGGAATATTTCAATATGTGCAAAGGAGAGATATAGAAAGCTTCTATCCATATATTAGGGTAGGAAGGGATCTTAAATGTGTAGATATATTGATTTTTTAAACTTCCAACTATATATCTCCTCAAAACGTCTTCAAAACCCCACTCCTTGAGCCTCCACAAGGAACTAGACAAGCATATAAGTACATAATATATTATGCAAAATAATAAGTATATACACTTAAAATACAAAGAAAGCCACAAGAGGATGAGGACACCTCTACTATTGGGAAAGTAATAAAGGATTAGCCTTGTAATAAGCTCTGAGAAGCTAGATTTGTAATTGAAAGTGCATAAAATAAGTAGATCTGGATTTAGATTTGAAAAATAAAAATGTCTTAGAGATCTAGGGTAGATACATTGTCTTAAATATTTATATTGGAGTATGAGGGAAATAGATCAATGTGGGTTCTTGCTCCTTTTGACTTGGGAGTGGGTTTGTTCAACCAAAAACTTACCCTACGCTCAAGATTTGCTTTAGCAAATAAAGATCTTTACACACCTGACAAAAAAATATTATATCCACAAGGAGATAGATCACACAAGGAAAAATAAGGCCAACAGTTAAACCAAAAACCCACTAGTGCTTCTCCGTCTAGAGTGGTCCTCTAATTCAAAAACTAACACACGATAACTTACATCAATTAGTTAAATAATTGGTAGATGGAAATAATAATATGATTAGTACAAGTAGATTATTAAACACAAATTGAAATAGTTATAACACAAAATAAGAATAATAACACTACATATATTAAACCCCAAAGTATTTTGTTTATTAGATATGAAAAAATAGAGTACAAAAACTTGGCAGAGCTGCTAGGTTAGAAATTCATCTAAGCATCAAATGGTTACAAGTGAGAAACTCTTGGCTCAATTTATAGAAAAATTAGGAGTATATCTTGATGATAGCACACATCTCCAAGTGCAAAGTGGTGATCCAAGGTAAAACGTTTAAATATCCTTGAGAAACGTCTAGAAATCTGGAAAAACATTCAACTTCCTTTAATGCCTTGCACAAATTTTTGAGAGAGGTATTCATTTCCAGTAATAAACAATGGGTGGAGTGGTTTGGGCCACTTGTGAAGACCCAATCTAGGTCTTCTAACTAAAACCAAATTTATCATATAATTTAATCACAATAAGAAGGAAAATAACATGTTTATAACTCAACAATTATTTGATAATAACATAAAAATAAAATTTGATTTACAACATATTAAACATGTCAGCAATTTCATTTCTAGCAATTTACAAAAATAAAACAACAAATGTAAGAATACATGTTCCAGTGGCTTAGTTGCAATGCTCCTATTGAGACTATTTGACTGAATTTTTCGCCTTGCCAACTAGAAATGTCTATCTGACTTCGTACCTTAGGAAACCTCCGCAGGTTCCATAGCCCTCTGAGCCCAAGTCCAATAGCAGTCATAGTGTGTCCAAGTTAGATCCAACACTCTCCAATAGACCCAAGTTTGAGTTCTTTCATTTTTTTTCTCTAGTCTCTCCCCTCTCCTTCTCCACATTCCTCCTCTAAAATAAAATCCTCCAATGCCAAAAATAAAGAATAAGGATTCCCCCTTCTCCTCTCATCCCCCTTCCCTTTAGGTCTCTCCCACTCATCCACCTCAACCATCTACCATTAATGCCATGAATACCCCCCCATCCTTTTAATTTAATAACCTTGACTTTTCTTCTCGTATCTTATCCAAAAATAAATTTGAGCAGACAACTTAGAAAACCATGGGAAATGAAATATTAATATTTAATTTAGAAATAAATTTGAGAAGACAACTTGGAAAACCTTGGGAAATGAAATATTAATATTTAATTTAGAAATAAATTGGAAGAAACATGGAAAAATTTAGAAAATGATAACAAATAATAAAATATTAATATTAAATCATATCAGTAATTTTTTTTTTACAAATTCACAAGTATCTAATAATAGGTATATACAAATACCACTTAATAATTATAAGTAAATATTTTCATGTTCATTAAAAACTAATTAAATTCTCCATAAATCAATCTTAACCATTTATTTTATCATTTAATTTTAAGGTTCTTTTTATAATACTAGTCTATTCATGCGAGGTGTGGGTATGTAGCTAGCATACACATATCTCGTACATATGCTAGTAATACTTATTAGGATCACGCACAAAAATCCAATCACTCAGTAGGTAGGCTAATAAGATAATGTAAGATAATAGGGTCAAGTAGGGTATTACATACACCCCTCCTTCAGAAAACTTTGTCCTGAAGTTAGAGTGGAAAAGATACAAGGAGTTTGGAATTAGTACGACAATAAGGCATAACAAAATAGAGAGATATAGTAGTAAAATTAATTCAATAAAGGATACCACTTCCCATCAAGAGTATCCATCTTACATATAGTCTCCTATTCTCCCTAACCTACTTATGCTCCCATCCTATCCATCCTCTGCTACAATATACTATGGCATCGACTATACCGATCAAACCACTAATAGAACCAATATGGCGGAAGAGTTGAATATATTTACCTAAATTCCCTAGCAGAAAAATGGAAATCATCATCACACGTATAGGGGAGCGTGTTCAACACTACCCTCCTACAATTCTATGCTTGGAGGTTACATGGTGGGAAATGCCTCCACCCCTCTTCAAAGACTAGGGTCAACACCCTAATATGGACCACACTAAAGTGTTGGTTGGATACTTATCAACGAATAATCAATTCAAGCAGTCATGTCACCTTCCATTTACACTTTACCAATATCATAATAGGCATATCAAGTAGATACAAAATGCAATAGAACAATATACATCATACCATTTCTCATTGGATATCTCAACATTCCCCAATCACAAGCATAGCTCTTGGCTATCACATAGTTCTTCCCAATATGCAGGTTAGTTTTCATCCACACACACACACATATATATAAGTGATATTAATCATCATGTTATTAAGTCTAGTATCCACATGCCAACTTTGTAATTCACAAAAACATACTGGAAGTAAATATTACATTAGATAAATCATAACTTCGATAAGACATCCACTAGATAAATCCTATCCCCTTAAGTCATACTTAAACAACAATAACTTTGATAAGTCATAAACTAGATAAATCATAACCAGGTAAGTCATGCATCAGGTAAATCATACATTAAATATTTTAATCAACAATACCTAATGCATCAAAGGGTTTCTATAAGTAGTTTGATTTGTCCAACTGAAATGCATCAATATTACTTTGTGTTCATATATAAAATAACATGAAACTAAAAATAGAGCCTTAGCATAAGTAGCCATCTAAGTCAAAATGGGCATCACAAATGCTCAAAAAGTGAGGGGTAATCATGACGTATGGTATCTGTATCCTCCTAGATAGCAGATCATAGGCTATATTTGTCCCATTGGATCTTAACCTAGTCTTCCATACGACGTCTAAGCTATCGAACCCCATAGTCCAATATGCATAATGGTTCAACCATTACAGTTCCCACGTTGGAGACCTCTAATTCCCTCCAATCCATGTCTGAGACCTATAATTCCCCCAATCCAATTTATGAGATTCATTAAAAACATAATGTCATAGAATAGGTACGTGAAAAACATCGTGAGTTTTATGAAAATGGGGTGGAAATATAAGACGGTAGGATACTGGTCCAATATTCTCCTTGATTCTAAAAGGTCCTATAAATCAAGGTGACAACTTCATCCCTTTCCCAAATCGAATGGTTCTTTGGTTGGGTTGAAGACGCATAAAACTTAATATCCTACTTCATAACTCCAATTAGTCTTATGTGCATCAACATAACTCTTTTTTCTATCTTATGCTTCCTTTAACCTTTGTTAGATATGTCTTACCTTTTCCTCCATTTCTTGAACCAATTCCAGCCAACCTATTACTCGATCCTCCAAATTTCCCCAACTTAATGGTATCTTGCATGACCTGCCATATAGAGCTTGATGAGGAGGCATCCTGATTTAACTATGGTAAATGTTAGTATAATAAAACTCTACCAATGGTAAGACCTTTCCCATTGATTCTGATTATTCGTGATGTACATTCTAAGCATGTATTCCATAACTTGATTTACTCTTTTAGTCTGCCCATCTATTTATGGATGATATGCAATACTCAGGTTCAACTGAGTCCCCAATGTCAACTACAAACTTGTCCAAAACCTAAATGTAAAGTGAGAGTCTCTATTGAGAATGGTATTTGTGGGTAACCCATTTAGCCAAATAACTTCGCTTATAAAAACACGTGCCACATCGGTAGCATCGTAAGTGTCTCTCACTAGAATTAAATGGGAACTTTTAGTAAATTTATCAACTACAACCAATATAGCATTTTTACTTTGTAAAATGAGTGGGAAACCCACAAAAGATCCATATAAATGACCTCCCATTTATACATAGGGATATCATGTGTTATAGGAATCTTGTTGGGTAGTGATGATCGGCCTTCACTCGTTGACATTTGAGACATTTAGTGACAAACTAGACTATGTCATTCTTTCCCAAAAGAAGAGTTTCTTCATGTCCGCATACATCTTCTTCACTCTAGGATGTGCATAATAGAGTGATCTATGTGACTCTTCAAGGATGGTTCTTTTTATACCCCCTTCCTTAGCGATGTGCATTCTCCCTTGAAACCTCAATAGTCCATTTCATTCAAGGACATAGCCCTCAAACTTTCGTTCTATCTGCTTCCCACTATGGAGTGTTGATATAACCTCCAAATACCAACTATATTCAAAGAGTTCCTCCAACACACATTCCCTCAAATTGACCCTCAAGGGTACTAGGGAGAAGGTGTATGGCCTCCTACTTAGTGCATCAGCCACCACATTCTCCTTTCCCTTAATGAATGATATCTAAAAATAATACTAACTCATGAATTCGCTCCACCGCCTCTTCCTAAAATTCAAATCTCCCTGAGTGAAGAGGTGCTTTAGGCTCTGATGATTAGTTCTTAACTCAAAGCTTCTCCCGATGAGTAGTGTCTCCACAGTTTCAAAGCTAGCATCAATGCTGCTAACTCTAAGTCATGGGTACCATACAAATCTTCATGTTTCTTCAACCTTTTGTATGTGTAATATATTATTATGGTTTCTTACAACAATGGTGCTCCTAATCTTTTATTTGAACCATGTTTGCAGATAGTGAATTCCTTTTCCATGTTAGGCACTCAAAGGATCGATGTACTAGTTAGTAATCTATTTAGTTAGGTGAATGCATTGTCACATTCATATGCCCATTCATACCTAATCTCCTTTCGTTGTAATGTGGTGATGGGATTTGCAATATTTGAAAATCCTTCCAAAAATATGTAATAATAACCTGTTGGCCCCATGAAGCTATGCACCTCATGATCATTTTTTAGTATCGACCAATCCATTATGGCCTTTACCTTTTCCGAGTCAACTGAAATCCCTTCTCCTAAAATGATGTGCCCAAGATAATGAATTTTCTTCTCAAAGAAGGAACCTTTCAATAATTTTCCATTCAACTGATTTTCCCTTAAGCATGCCAATACAACCCTTAGGTGTTCTTCATGTTCCTTTTCATTCTTGGAATACATGATAATATCATCCAAAAAGACTTGCACAAATTTATCCAAATACTTCAGGAACATGTCGTTCATTAGACTCATGAATATTGTTGGTGCATTGGTCATACCAAATAGTACAAATACGAACTCAGAGTGCCAAAACCAAGTTCAAAATGAAATTTTTGGGATGGCACCTTCCTTAATCCTCAATTGGTGGTATCAAGATTGTAGATCTTTGAGAAAATTGTTGCTCCCTTTATTTGGTCAAAGAGGTCATCTATTATGGGTATTAGGTACCTATTATTTATTGTTGCTCGATTCAAGTCCCTATAATATATGCATTACCTTAAGTAACCATCCTTCTTCTTGACGAAATCACTAGTGCACCCCAAGGTGAAATACTAGGTCTAATATATCCCAATTCTAAAAGATCTTTTAACTGCATCTACTACTCACAAAGTTTTGGAGTTGTCATCCAGTAGTGTGCTTGGATATTGTTTTTGCACTAGGTTTTAGGTTGATTGTGAAATTTATCTCCCTCATAGATGGTAATCTAGGCAATTCCTTAGGGAAAACATCCTCAAATTTTGACAAAACTAGGCATTGATTTAGGGAGGGTTGTTTTGGTCACTTTACAGCTTGAACGACATATATTTTACAGCCTTTTCAGAAACAAAATTTTACCTTCGTTGTGAAGATGAATAATAGGGACACTCCTCTCTTGATACCACGAACCTCAATTGACCTACCTTCATCATCTAAACAAATCACCTTCCTTTTGAAACAATTTACAAAAGCTCAATGAGCTTCTAGATAATCCATTTTAATGATTATATTGTACATCCCTAGTGTTGGGACGTATGCCTTAAAATTAGTTGTACACACCCCTGGGTTTACCTAACATTGGTTAACACTAAGTCTTACTTCTTGTTTTATCCTAGAAACCATTTCAACTTATTTAATGTCATCGTGCTCAGAAGCTGGAAACCCACATTTTTCTAATTCAACTGGTGAAATGAAACTATATGTAGCACCATAATCAAACAAAATTTTAAGTCTTACATTGTTTATCATACTCAAAATTTCTATCATGAAAGATTGGTGTTCAACTTGTTGGTTATCAAATGCTGAATAGATCCAATGATTGTTGCTTGCTCCTCCCATTGGTGCTTTTCCTTCTCTATGGTTGTTACCAGTTTGTAACTTAGGGAAATCATGCTAGTAATGAGGTCCCACACATCCCCAACAAGTGATGCGTGATGAAAACCAACTCTAGTGATGACAATGGGTTATTTTTAGGAGGTCCTTGTGATAATCCTCTTCGACCCTGATTTCCTCATGTCTTCACCATTTTGAACTTGTTCAATTATTCACACGACACGCGAGACTTATTAACACAACTTAGGATGTGTCTTCTCTTAATCAACTCACACACATATATAAAATGATATGCATAAGTTTTTCTTTTACTATGCTCATAAATGATTTTCACTGATACTTAGAAGATCCCCAAGGATCTACTAAACCCTCTAACGTTTGTGGTCTAGACTACTTAAATGTTTTCTCTTAATACTAGCTAGGCTACTGGTGAAATGCATTTGTCAATCACATTGTGATGCTTTCTTAACACCAAATTACTCTCTTTAGTAACCTTAATTATTATTATAAGATATATTTATTTAATTTAATATTAAAGTAAATGAATGAATGGTTTAAATACTCAATAATTAGATTAAAGTACTAATGTGAAATAATACCCTTTAAAATATAGACCTTCATTGAGGGGGAGATTTTGTGCACTCTTTTGTCTTTCAAAATACTAATCAGAATGAAATTTTAAAAAAACCATTTTGCGTATTCACAAATAAACATTTAATTCAATTACAAGTAGTAGTTGAAACATGAAGAAAAAATTTCACTAATTCTCAGACACATATTTCTTTCTCACACACAGAAATATCAAAACCATTCAAGGCACAATGAACACAATGCTTACCTTGGAAACTAAAATGGGAAACCAACTCCAAATAATTGTTGAGCTTTTGATTGGATAATACTTGAACTATAATGTAGTGCTTGGTTCTTTGTGCATACTCTCCACCAAGATGTCCTTTGAGAGTGAAGGTACAAAAGGTAATGGATAAGACAATAAACTTAACCTTTTATTTCCTTTTTCTCATATCGTTTTTTTCTTTTCTTTCTATATTTTTTTCTTATTTTTTTTACTCTTTTACATCATTCAATTTTATATTTATATTGTGATTAATATTTTATTTAACTTTTAGAAACCATTCATATCCATTTCAAATGAAAATTTACTTAATACATTTGTTTAATAAATAACAAACACCTTACAAAATAATCAATACTATATAAATTGATATATGTTATTTCATTTCAAATAAAACAATACTAATTTCAAACTATATAACATTAACCATCCATTTACTTATTTATTCATATATCTTATGCATTCCCATAAAATAGATATAATTAATACTCTATAAATTGATATATTATCTCATCTCAAATTAAACAATACTATATATAGAATTCAAACTTGTTAAAAGCAACCTTCACCAAATAGTTCCTCAAGAGATACATGACACATTTAAAAGCTCAGTTAGGATTTATTGGATCAAAGGGAAAAAATATATTCTTATATATTGCATGTTTTTTTTCTAAATGACAAAACAGAAAGATATGACAATACAATTATGGAAATCTTCAAGCCAGAGAAAAAATCAGAGTTTTTTAAGCATATAAGGAAAATCTCTTGTGGAAGTGGGCAGTCAAAATTTTATACTTATGAGATATGGGGAGACAGGTTGTCGCTTATTAGTTGTCCCATCATCTTTGCAAGACAAAGGATGTCAATGATTATTTTTCTATAAGTGTTGAGTCATTCAATTCTGAAATATTATTCAATAAAATTTTGGGATGAATTTTGAATTAATAGATAATAATGATTTTTTAGACATCCCTCAAGTACAAATTTTTGGGATTCCAAATGTATAATAAACCATGTTAATGGAAAGAGCAACATTCAACAAACTTCACTACAAGGTTGGCTAAGTCGTATAAAATGTGTATGGAGTTGCTTTCAGAATTCTTCCTTTGGGCACATCAATAGAGCACACAATAAATCAATGGATGAATTATCGAAGAAAGAAAGCACTACAGGACACAAAACAAGGCATGCACATCATGATAAAAATAAGAGCATAAGAGACAGAAGTAGAAAATCTAAAAGTGTCAGAATAGATCACTGAAGCGGGATAAAAAATGTAGAACCTCATAGTAGATATGTTTATATTAAATTTTTGTCTCATTTTGTTTTAAGTTTTGCATAAATTTTGCAACTAATTTTGTATGGAAATCATATAAGAAAAGAGTCCATTAAGTATGTGATCTTCAGATATGTGAAGGATCTGATCCACTTTTTAGATTCTATGTAAAATGCAAAAATGGATGAAGTACCATTATGTTGTATCTTTTAGATAAATTTGCACAAATGAATGTTAGTGGAGAAGCCTTTTCCCCAAGGCAGTCTGCCAAGCTGTGTACATCTCAAGTTTATGAGGAAAATCTATCCATCATAAAAATGTACTGTTTTATTTCATAATAATAAAACAAATGGTTTTTTTAGCTGGGAAAAAAAAAGATAATAACGATTTTTTATTCAAGAATGGACTGGAAATAAGCATCCAACCCTAACACATTTGTTGTTAACACTCTAACCCTATGAGAGGCACCCAATATCTTCCTACGACTTTCACTAATGGCAAAGATATTGGGAGCACCTAGCAAGAATATGATTCATTTAATCATGCTTCTATGCATGCTTACACCTAATTATATGGGTTTTCAAATAAAATAAAATATAGTTAATCATATGGGTTTTAAAAAAAATATAGTAGGTTAATAAAAATCTCATTACTCTAGTCGACCCTTCATGTGGTGTCATAGCAGACGGGATTCTTTTGGGAGATGTCATGTGATAAGTTGAAAAGAAAAGAAAAAAAAAACTTTCGTACTAAGACCAAGATATATGCCAATTAATAGAATGAGAGATATGTTGGTTAAGAGAATGGTTTGAATGGCAAATCTGTAAATAAAATTTTCAATTCTCTTCATAATGCCTATGAAGCAAAAGATATATCTTCATTTTCTATAGAACTATATGACTATATTTTATTTAGAGATAGTCTATTTATGAAGAATGTAATTTCTCTGTTTTCTTATATTCTACTCGTATTTTCTTGTTTTCCTTATATTTTCCTGATATTTTCTTGTTTTTCTTATATTCCACTCACAAGCAAGATGCACCGACGACCTACCTCTATTAAGTACTAGTTTTCTAGTCTCATGAAATAAAAGTAACATTTCTTATCTGAGAGAAGCATTATTCTTTATTCATTTTATTTTCACTAAAATAATTCATTTATTGTTCACTTTTTTTCGTTCTTATTTTGTTTGTTGTTTTGTATATTGGCCAAAATTAATGAGCATTAAAAACACAATTAATTTTAATTATATCTATTTTTATTTTGGATTGTAGGGTGGATTTCCTATAGTCATAGAAGCCTAGAACAAATGTTGTTTTGTGGGTGGGTTTTAGGGTCCATATTTCGAATTTGGCTCTAATACCACATGTGAAGACTCAATCTAGGTCTTCTAACTAAAGTCAAATTTATAATTTAACTTAATTACAATAAGAAGGAAAATAACATGTTTATAGCTCAACAATTATTTGATAATAACATACAATTAAAAATTGATTTACAACATATAAAACATGCAAGGAGTTTCATTTGCAGCAAATTACATAAATAAAACAACAAATGAAAGAATACTTGTTCCAGTGGCTTGGTCGGGATGCTCCTGTTGAGGCTGCCTGACTGAATTTGCCACTTTTCCAATTAGAAATGTTTATGACTTCTTGCCCTAGGAAACCTCCACAGGTTCCCTAGAACACATATTTCATTAAAATTGGAAAAAAATTATTACAAGGACATCACTAGAATTGAGTTTTTTTGGTTATTTTGAAATTCTAGATCCACAATTTAATTCGAAATTTAATGAAATATGTGTTCTAACCGTTCGACCCCAAGTCCAACAACAGTCGTAGTGTGTTCAAGTTAGATTCAACACTCTCTAATAGATCCAAGTTTGAGTTCTCTCATTTTTCTCTACATTCTCTCCTCTCTCCTTCTCCACATTTCTCCTCCAAAATAAAATCCTCCAGTGCCAAAAATAAAGAACAAGGATTCCCACTTTTCCTTCCATCCTCCCCTTTATGTCTCTCACATTCATCCACATCTACCATTAATGCCATGAATACACCCCCATCCTTTTAATTTAATGACCTTGACTTTCCTTATCATATATTATCCAAAACTAAATTTGAGAAGACAACTTGGCAAACCATTGCAAATTAAATATTAATATTTAATTCAAAAATAAATTGGAGGAGGAAACTTGGAAAACCTTGGGAACTGAATGATAATTAGATAATAACAAATAATAAAATAATAATCTTAAATCACATCAGTAAAATAAAATTACAAATTCTCAAATATCTAATAATATGTATATACCAATATCACTTAATATTTATAAGCCAATATTTTCAGGTTAATTAAACACTAATTAAATTAGCCATTAACCAATCTTAACCATTTATTTTATCATCTAAATTTTAATATTTTTTTAGAATACTAGTGTATCCATACGAGGTGTGGGTATGCAGCTAGCATACACACATCTCTTATGTATACTAATAATACTTATTGGAATCAAGCACAAAAATTCAATCACTCAACAAGTAGGCTAATAAGATAATATGCAACCAACTCAAAAAAATATAGATCAATGACTTAAAAAGTATCATCTTCGAGGGGGAAACCCCATTTATATTACATAAATGAACAATTGTTGGATGACACAAATTACAAGACCTCCTTTGTATATAGAGAAGTCTAAGGGGTCACAATGATAACTAGAGCCTACATAACAATAATAATGTAAGGGCACAACAATAACAATAGTGGACTTCTATGGGGCACCAGAATAACAATATGGGGGCTACATCGACACAACAATAACAATAAGGGGGCTACACTAAAAATAACAATAAGGGAGGTACACTAGTATTATAGGGACCTAACATGCCCCTCTCCTTCAAAAGAGTGTTGTCCTCAATGCTTGAGTAGTTATGGATGGTTCTGCATAAAAGTCTCATCCTCCCATGTGGAATCTTCAATGGGAAAGTTCTTCCACTTAATTAGATACTATGAAATTGATCGATTCTGTAGCTATCAGGTTCTTGTTTCCATGACTGATTCACACTCAAAAATGATTTTTCATTCTTCGTCAAGTTCTTGAAACATGGTTTGAACTGGAAGCTTGTCACTGATAACATTCTTTAAGCATGAAACATGGAAAACTGGGTGTACTCTGGAAGATGCAAGAAACTCCAATTTGTATGCCATAGTACCAATACTTTACAATGCATTGTAAGGACTGTAGTACTTAGATGATAATTTATTATCCTTCTTAGCTTTCTTGAGAGACATTTGTTTGTATGGCTATAACCATAAAAATATCCAATCACCTACATCAAAACTTCTTTCATTGTGATGTTGATATACCTGTTGTTTCATTCAATTATGTGCCATAGTGAGGTTATCCTTTAAGAGTTGGAGAACTTGTTCCTGACGCTTGATGTGATCTTCCACTGCTTGAACCTTAGAATTTTCTCTTAAAGATAATGTGATGGATGGTGGATGATATCCATAATGTGCCATAAATGGGGTCATTTTGCTCCAATATGGAAGGAAGTGTTATACCACCATTTAGCTAGAGGTAATCACTTGACCCATTTTGTTTGTTTATCACATACAAAGCAACAAAGATATCCTTCTAAAAATTTGTTCACTTTCTCAGTTTTCCCATCCGACTGAGGATGATAAGATGAGCTATGAGCTAATTGAGTACCAAGACAAGAAAATTATTTTGTCCAAAGATTTCCCGTGAAAATGGGATCTCTGTCACTTACTATAATATTTGGGTTTCCATGAATCTTTTGAATTGTTTCCATAAATGCAGCAGGAAATGTACTAGATTTAAAAGGATGAGCTAATGCATAAAATTGTGCATACTTGGTAAGTCTATCAACTACTACCATGACGACACTTTTTCCTTCAGACTTTGGTAAACTTGTAATAAAATCAATTAGGACATCCTCCCAACGCTGACTTGGAATGGCTAAAGGTTGTAACAGACCTAGGGTCTTAATTGTCTCAACTTTATTTTGTTGGGAAACCAAACATTCTGCCACAAACATCCGAATATCAGATTTAAAGTCATCCCAAAAAAAATTCTTCTTGACCCTATGGTAATTTTTAAAAAATCTTGAGTGGCCTCCTAAGGGAGAGGTGTGCAATTCCCATAGAATCTTTTGTTTGAGTTTGGAATTATTACAATGATATAAGCGATCCTTGTACCATAATGAATCATTTTTCAAGCTAAATGTATCAAATGTACTAAGATCTTGTTGCAACTTTTGAATAAGTGACCACACATATTCATCATTCTTCCATTCATCCCTTGCTTCGGTTATCCACTCAGGTTGGATAATAGAAATGGAAAAAATCAATGCTTCCACATCTTCATCCTTTCTTGAGAATGCATCTGCAATAAAATTTTTCTTCCCTTTTTTGTATATGATTTCAAATTCATAACCCACCATCTTCGTCACCCATTTTTGCTGCTCTTTTGAAGATAATGTTTTTCCCAAAAATTCTTTAAGGCTATCATAATATGTTTTACCTTGATGTGTCTTCCCATTAGGTAAGTTCACCATTTATTTAGTGCATGTATTATTTCCAACATTTCCTTCTCATAAATAGGTTTGTGTAAATAATTTCCTTTGATTGGACGGTTTTCAAAATCAATGGGTCTTCCTTCTTGCATTAAAACAACACCAATTCCACTTCCTGAGGCATCACAATCCACAATAAAAGTTTTTGTGAAGTTTGGCGTAGCTAACATTGGTGCTTGGCACATTGTCTCTTTAAGATGTTCAAAGGCCTTTGTTTCTTCTTTACGATCAATAGTAAAAAATGATGAAATTAATGACTAGGTGACTAAAAATGTTAGTCCCAGCAATGATTTCAAGTGAATTACTACTAAATTTGAGAAGTTTTAAGTGACCAAACTAAAAATGACTAACTTAAATGATTAATTTAGTTTAGGGATAAAATATACAACTAGCTAATAAGTGACTAAACTAAAAGCGACTAGCTTAAATGACTAATTTAGTCTAGGATTAAAAAATATGACTAGATAATAAGTGAAAAAATTATTTCATGATGAGACTACCCTACAAGCCACCAAATTTCTATCATATCCATAAGGTCAACAACAATTTGTGGTTCAAGATATAGCTAATTTGGAACAAACTTAGCTTTAGAGCCTAGGATTTTTTTCCACCTCTAATGTTTATGGATAAAAAGATCAATTTCTAAAGCATGTGGGAGCCAAACTATCACCTTTTCCATGTTGACTCCTTCTATTGAACATCATGGAAAATCTCCATAGATTAGTTATCCTTACTACAACAAACATTTAACTGGAAATGATCATCAATCCTACGACATTCCTACTTAACTATACTTTTTGACCACACAAAGCTTATTTTGATGTCTAACCTTCTTATTTCATGACAAGACTACCCTACAAGCCACCAAATTTCTATCACATGCATGAGATCAACACCAATTCGTGGTTCTAAGATATAACTAAGTTGGAACAAAATTAGCTCTAGAATCTATGCTATTTTTCCACCCCTAATGTTTATGGACAAAGAAATATCAATTTTCTAAAACATGTGAGAGCGAAAGTATTACCTTTCCCATGTTGACTCCCTCTATTAAACATCATGAAAAATCTACATAAATTAATTATCCTCATTACACAAAAATTTAATTAGAAATGATAATTAATCATTACACAAAAGTTGTTTTGATATCACCATAGTTCACTTTTGATAAATCAGCCAAAATCCCCTCAAATAATATTTGGTAATACAAAGACCTAACAATTTTCATAAATTAATAAATATTTATAATTAGAAATACCTCCTTTTAAAAAAAAACTAACATTTTATTTAATAGAATTTAATTCCCTTAAAAAACACACAAACATTTAACAATAGCCTTTCATTTAGGTTCCATTCAAAGTTTCATGGATTTGTTTCTTCTAAATATCAAAATTGTTTATTTCCCTCCATTTGAAAGGTTTGTCCATGGGGAAGAAGGAGAAAAATTCAGTATTTCCCTCCATCTGAAAGTTTTATGCACAGGGAAGGGCGCAGCCATGCCATTGTACTAGGCTTCAAAATTGATGCTTGTTTGCAATTTTTTTGAATTTTTAACCAGTAAAATTAGTTTATTCCCAAATAAAAACATTAAACGTGGCTTCAAAATTAACACTTGTTTGCAATTTTTTGAATTTTTTACTAGTAAAATCAGTTTATTCCCAAGTAAACAAGTAAAAAGTTTCATAAAGATGATATACATAGGCTGACATGAGCGCCTCATGAATGAAAAATTTAGTAAAATCAATTTATTCCCAAATAAAAACGTGAAAAGTTTCATAAAGATGATATACATAAGCCGGTAGTAGTGCCTCATGGATGAAAATTTTCGAGATATCGAGGTTCAAGGCCACTTTCTTGCATGCCCGCCAGATTTGAGATCTATTCTCTAGGAGGGCCTCCCAATGTTCCATAATGACTTGCTGGGACAAGCATCCTATGAAACACATTCCCCTAACAGAGTCCTTGTGTTCATGTTCCTCTTTGTGCTGGATTTCATGTGAACATAGGAGACTGACTAGTGTTCATGTTCCTCTTTCTGGTGGACTTCATGTGAACAGAGGAGGCCTACTAGTGTTCATATTCCTCTTTCTGGTGGAATTCATGTGAACAAAGGAGACTGACTAAAGACATCAATCTATCAATACAGCCCTCATCTTTGGTATGGATCCTTTTCTCATTCTTGGAATCCCACTTCTACCATTAACCAATGGAAAACTCAACAATTAGAGTGGTTTCCTTTGGAGTTCCTGTTTCTTCCGTTTTGTGCATTGATTTCTATAAATTTTTTGGCATATCTTCAACTACCTATTGTTAAATGCTACATCATCATCATTCGAGCCTTTCACTATCACTAGCTATGTTTGTCTTAGTCCCCTCCAGGCTTGCAAGTATGACAAATTTCTAGTGTGTCGTTGCAGTTTCAAGCCATGTTTGATTGAAAAAGTGAACCCTGTGTGATTTGGGTCAACATTTTTTTATTATTTAATGTGGGTTTGAGCTATGGACAATTGGCCTTGTTGTTTTTTAGAGGTGGGTGTGAGGTGAGGTAGATGAATTTGATGTGGTTATGAGCCGTGGCAAAAGACAAGCTAGTCCTCAATGTTTTTGGAGTCTCACAATCTAAATCCAAAAATAGTCGTATTGCATAGAATGAGGATCCTCCTATTTGATCCTCATCCTCATAACAATAGTAGAGGGCGAAATCTTCTAGAATGAGTTCCTTGAAGGATTCTTCTGCAACCAAGAATCATCCAATGTATCAAAATTCAAGTAAGTCACCTTCTCATGTTGTAGCACAACATATGGAAAATACCCACAATAACAATAATAATAGTAGCAACTATAGCAGTCACAGGGATGTGGATAGGGTAGTGTTGCTTGCGAATGATTTTCAGAGCCTAGTTCCCTCTCCTAGAAGTGCCCACCAATAGGCCCTCCAACAACATGGTCGACATCAACAGGAACTCCAACAACAATCCGTTAAATAACATGGAATTCAATCAGTTGGGTTCCAGATCCCACTCGAGCCCAGCAAACTGAGACAAAAGAAGCAAACTTCACAGTAGACTCAGTAAGAAAAATGCATAATGGCAGAGCCAATGGATGTTGATGACTTTCTTAATTTGGATAAAAGTAGGACAATGTAGGAAATGATTGAAATAGACTATGGGAAGGGCAAGGAAGGGGCAAGAGAGCATGCCCATGTTAGAAGACATGTATAGGGGGAATGACTATAGACAAGTGCACTTCGAGTCTACATTGAGGATGACCGCCAGTCGTGAAGTAGTGTTTGTACACGTCAATGTGGAGCCACCCACGAACTATGGCGAGGAACCTAAAAAGAGTGAAGGAATAAAAATTGCAGCCTGAACTGCATGTAGTAGGTTTTAACTTGACCATCCTCATGCTTATTTTTTACCTTCCAGGGTCAACTTCTTGAAAAGTGAATTTTTTCGAAGTTAACATTTATTTATTGTTAGGCACTAGTAGGTTCTATCCCAACACTATCCAATTGGCACCTACTATTACAGTGAGTAGGCTTTCAAAAATATAAGGCCACTCACCTCAAAATAGACAGTTTCAACTGTGGTTTCACTGATTAATTCAGCCAACCATTCTAGTGCCTTTTGCTTATGCATGGATAATAAACGCTTGTCATGGACACTATTTCATGATATTTCCTTTCATGGTTAATTTTTTTCCAAAGGAGTGTCTCCATTAATTTCTATAAAGCGTAAGTGGTGTCGCTTTGTTTCCAGATTGGTGTTACATTATTTTTAATAAAGTGATAGTCCAAAAACATACATAATATGAATTTGTATTTAGATGAAGTCATAAGACTACCTTTACCTACAATTTTCCTTACCAAAACTGAAAATGGAAATGTCCTAAGAAACTAGTTTGACCATTCATTATTCTCTTTCCTGTAAAGTACTCGCCCTTTTAAATTTGATCAATTGTCAATTAAATTTTATCAATTACCAATTAAATTTTATTATTTTTCTTTTTGAAGGATTTTTATTGTTTCTTGGTTGCTCCCCAGGCCATATTTGTTGATGTTGTTTACTCGATAAAGCACCATTTTATTGGAAGAATGTATTTTTCAATCTGGTTATCTCAAGCAGATCGTGATTCCTCTTTAATAGTAGACAAAATTGCAAATATACTCTTTATTTTAACATTGAATTTCCAGAAGCTAAATTGAATGTATTAGGCTCATTAACACATAGTTCAATACTAGATGAGATTATAAGATTAGATAAGGTGGTTTTATTTATTTTCAATAAATGATCACAAGAGTAGCTCAATGGGACTGAAAAGTACATCCAACAAACAAAAGGACAATGTGGGAGTGTGAAAGACATTTCCTAGAACAAAAGTAGAAAGAATTATAAGTACATGAAGGAATCTAAGTGATAAAGTATTTGTTAAAGTGATAGAGACCAAGATCAATGAAATGCAGTCATAGATAAGATAAGAGAAGATTATGTTTAATGTCCAACTAATGACCAAAAGTGTTACTTAGTGGGATTCAAAAGTAGAATTAGTGCAAGTACATAATGGGAGTGCAAAAGAAACAACTAATCCTAATCTACAAAAAAGAAAAAACAACCAAAAGCTAATCCTTAATACTCCAAAATAATACAGATACAAAGCATAACTCCTGTCAAACATAACACACAGACATTAGAAGCTCATTGGATGTCTCATTAGAGCTAGAAGTAGGATGAGAGGAGGAAGAAGAAATAAACACAACATAAGAAATGGTTTCAGAAGAAATGGCTTCTAAAAACGTGTAAATGGCATAGCTTTTTTCAGGAGGCACGTCCAAAGATGTGGGCCCGTATCTTTGCCATTGTATATTTATATTTATTTTTAAATTTTCTATTTTGTTTTTATGGGATTTATATCTTTAAATCTTTCAAGTAAAGTCTTAGTACCTAGACTATCAATACAACAAATTTTCATATAATGTGTGACTGTAGAGAACATAGGTGTAGGCAAGACCTATATGCTCATCTCATATATGAGAAATACTTTTCCAATTGTAAGTTCAACTCTCATAAAGTTATATTTGACACTTCAATGTTTTCAAGTGTTTAATTCTATTTCCCCTAAATATGTTTTTGATTTGCAAGAAATTAATTCTTTAATCTCAAAATATGTTTATGGAGAAAGGAATTAGCATAGTTTTTGTGATTTTGTTATTTTAGACTCCTTCATTTTTAAACGCACCAGCTAACTAAGAAATTGACAATCCTTATCTTTTTCATAAAATTTTTTATTTCATTGATAATGAATAGAAAATGATGATTTTTCATTGATTATGTTTTTATATGAAAAATATTATGTAGGCTAAAAGTAAATATTAAAAGTTTTGTGAAGGGAAGTTTAAAATTAAAATTGTCATAAAAAATTTCCATGATGGGAAAGGGGACCCATCAAATTTAACGCCCGATCTCACATATGATCTGATTCATTTGGTTGAATTCATGAGATTGGATTCTCCATGCCTCTAATTGTGGCGATTTGGTTCTACCGCGGGAATGTGCACAAGGTTGTCCACACTACTGGGCGATGGCCCATACCCAAGCCCTCCATCTCTCTGAGTAACTTCAAAATACTTCTAGACAAGCACAAAGAGGTGTTCAACCAAAGGATATCTATCTGGGTGGGTCGAAAATGTCAGGAAATTGGGCTATGGAAATGCGTTTTTCACCTAATAAAGATAGTCATAGCGGGGGTACTACCATCCATTAATCAAGCTTTCCAACCGGATTATGTATTGGAGGGAATCCCTGCTATTGATGGGGTTGGGAAGGCACAAAAAGGGGCCTAAAATGAGGATTCGAAGATAAAGTCAATGTTTCATTAGGATATTTCCATCGTCAAATAGGATTAGATGGAGAAGTTGTTTGGTTGGTGCACCTCACACTACTTAGGAATCATTTCTCTATCAGTGTAAGCTGAATCGACTATATGTTTATTTTTTTTCTCTTGTCCTCCCTAACTTGTATTACGAGGCTATATGTCCAGGATTCCATGGAGGAAGATGAACCTAAAGGCATAAGTGATAATGGATTCATCAAAGAAGATAACAGGTGCCTTTCTAAGACAAAAATCAGCCAAGAAAATAAGAGAGAAATAATGCATTGAATACCACAAGGAAATCAAATATCCTAAGACCGTAGGTGGTCACAAGGAAGATGCTTTAGCACAGATGGATTATGATGATCCAATCATCCCTAAAAATGAATGAGACCCAAAAAGGACCAATGATTCACCTGTACCCAGGCTTTTGAGAGTCCTAAAGCAAAGAAATCAGGCGTTGAGGAAATGGACAAGGACTCAGACAATCAAGATTGAGGCTTTGTGCCAGAGGAGAAGCTTCTAGAGGCCAAGCCCACTCAACAGGTAGCTAACTGCATTTTATATTTATTTTTTAATTATAATAATTATTGTTTCTTGCCCATTAGGAAATTTTGTTGGCTTAGGTGTCAAGTCTGAATGGTAAATATTTTGCCAAAACCGCTTGGGGCTTTCATGTTATTCCATCTAGGTGGCATGAACCATAGCGAAAATGAAACCTATTGGTTGGGTTAAACTTTGCTAACCACAATAGTGAACCAATATTAACTTGGGTGTCCTAGGCCGATCAATTGGGTTTCATAGCATTCTCATTTGTTCACTACTTTGTTGCTTTGTTTTCAATCCTTCTTTCCTAGCGTTTTCCCATAGTTGTAATTCGTTTTGGCCCTATTAAAATTTTATGATTACCAACAGAGTGTATTTGTTCTTGTGGTGTCATTAATTTAGGATGTTGTAAACACAATTTTCTTTTTATATGTAAATTTTATTCTAATAGGAAACACGTGTAAAACAAGAAATATAATAACTTGTGCCCTAAAATTTGTGCCTTGCTTGGTGTGGGAAAATGTGATAGAGGATTGAATTGGTGATAGTTGATGTTGTTTTTGTGATTGATGATCTCAAGTTGAATGACATGCACAAATTGAAAGTGACTATAGTTGATGTTGTTTTTGTGATTGATGATCTCAAGTTGAATTGCATGTATAGATTGAAAGATGGCATCATAGATCAAATGCCAATGGAATATTGAAAGCTAAAAGAAAAGTTGATATAATCAACCTAGAAAATGGAGTAAGTGTTTGACCAAGATTCAATTAAGTCTATGCAAAAATCTATTAATAGTGAATTCACTAGGGTTTTTTTTTCTCCTAGTGGAGAAATATGTCTGAGATAGAATCACTATAGGAGAGTTATTAGGAATCCATTCTTGAAATTCTCTTAAATTGCTTAGAATTCCAGGATGAGGTTCCTTCCATGGAGCACTCTTCGACGCTCCATAGACATAAACTGACTCCAAAATTATGTTATTGCTTAGCCATCTCGGTCAAATATTTGTCATATTTTCCCAAAATAACATACTTGCCCTGAAGACCTTGATCAATACTGTTTTTTGAAACCCATGAATTTGTTGTATAGCACTTGTGAGATTCTTCAAAGAAACCTCAAGATCATTAAACAACTATTGTTAAAACTATTTATCTCATGTGAATGTGAGAAGTAGATGTCCCATAAACACAAAGGAATCTACTTATTATTTCATCAAATCATATGTCCCATTGACATTATCCTTTCTTGTTACTAAAACAAATATATCTCTGAACATTAGAGTTTTCTTTATTTCTAATTTCTTTTTTTTTTTCTCCACGTTCCATATCATGGACCATAACCTATCTAAATGGGCATTTTAGCATTCTTATAGATAGTGGATTCTCTAACCCCATTCATATTTTCTCCCACTCGGGTCCACATTCCCATTCTAGGTCCACATAGGTCTACCCTCCCTATCATCTTTCCCCCACCATGGGTTAGGCCTAGAATGATTCCCCATAGGTCGAAGCGATTAAAATAAAAAGTGAAGGCATAAATGGACACATTTAACAGGATATTGTATCACAAAATGCAAAAGATGGTTGGGACAAAGTAATTAGCACGTGGGCAAAAGATGACACAGGGGCTCTACCCCATCCATGGCCATCATCCTAGTTCCATAGGCCCTAGATGAGCCTCTTCTATCATTTAGGAACCCATGATTGTCCCAACCCCTAGAGGGCAATAAACTGCCCTACCTCAAAATGGGAAATCATTGCTATATTATACACATCATGCTCTTGTCCTTTGAGACCCAAGTAGTTAACTAAATAAAAATTCATAAAAGGAAAAGGGAATATAAAGAAGGGTGGAAAAATCAAGGTCGGGTACCTCATGTACCTCGAATGCTCCCTCCTACACATTATATACCCAAGTATGGGATTCCCCTTAACTAGCTACTCCTATGCCCCATTATGTGGCCTAAGGATGCCCCTCTCATTCCATATTCCATCTCACCTATTTGTCACTTTCCACCCCCATTAGAAAGATGTACCTTGGACATATTATCCCCTCTAGGGGATGAAGCTAGCTGATAAGGTCCTTGGCTAACCCCCTTTTGATTTTGGAGACACTAGCACATGCCAAAGCCCACTATGGAAGGGTATGCCATTATGAAATGCCCACTTTGTTATCCATGATATGTAAGCTCCTTTACCCGATTCTTTTAATAACTAATTGTAATGGAAGCCTAGGGGATGCATTATATCTTATGCAGGATTGCAAGTGGTTTCCATTTGGGTTTGTTCTCCTTATACAAGATCTTGACCTCCAGAGGTCCACATTGGCACATGTAGGGTGTGAATAGAGAGCCATGGGCCTCTACATTTGTAGACAACACTCTACAGATCTTCATGGATGTTCAAAGACTACTAGCGATCCACTTTTGGGACGATGGTGACCTAATTGGTACACTATGCCTAGTACGCCCCTATAGGAGCCCCACACTCTTGACAGGTGTCCCAACATGTGTACGATGTTATGACATCATTCATTCCACCACTTGGACCATTCAAGAGGATTTACAGACATCTTCGATTCATATGGAGACCCATGGGGTCATTGAGAGAACCAGAAGTCTATTACTTGGAGAACAAGGGGCCACCCCCTTCTCCATCATATTCCAAGGAATTTATTCCTCAATATGGAACTTTAGGATGTTATTGAGCCTTTGGAGGGCCCTATGACATGCTTACATCATTATTTGGCCCCTTATGAGGCTTATTTCTACATTATGAGCTAGTATGGTGGGCTTGTCACTATTAGGAATTTTTAGTTGCACATTATTTTATCTTTAGGGGCCCATAGGCTAATTCGAATTACATTAGGAGGCCATATATTTATGTTAGATACATTCATCTGCATCATCACTTGATTTAGGAAATCTCTAGCCTTAGAGAATTTTTGCACTTTTTCCTTGGAGGATATTTTCCAGAGATGGATGAATTTTGATGTATGGATTTGGGTTATCTTTCTTATCTTGGAGATTTTTTATGCAAATGAATTGCTGGTTGGATATACTCTATAACGTTGTAAGTGATTTTTATCATTGTTATTATTGTTGCCACATACGACTAAAATTAGGTCTAGTTGTTGCATTATTGTTATGTGGAAATGAGCTATGTTTTAGTTATTAAATGTATGGGCCAATGCTATATGAATGAAATTTACTAGAGATTATTTTATCTCGAGAAGCTTGCATTATTTTCTTTAAAGTATAAATGCTTGAAGGTCACGTTTCTTTTCTTACTATCTACATTGGATGAAGTTGACTTTTTGGGCGTCCTTGATCAAGAATCCAAGTCCTTACTCATTAATATCCTTGACTCCATATTCCCAAGTGGATTAGGCATTGGTTCCATAAAAAGGGAGTCATATCAATCATTATTTTACCTCTTTTCCCCTTTTTCCCAAGTCTAGCCCCATTAGGTCACTTAGGGAATCAATTTCCCAGCAATTGAGCCAAGGAAAAATTTTGATCTTCCCTAGGTTACTACACTAGTGGGTCCCCTCCCTGTCCAAATTTGAGGCCATTATGATGGTGGAATCTTTAGGAATATCAAGTCCTAGCTCTAGGATTGAATTTTTCCTAGATATACCCAAGGCTAGACCTTAGGAGGATCAATTTCTCTTACAAGCTGGTGCACTTTCTGGAGGTTTCTCTGCTGGTCCACTTTCTGGAGGTTTCTCTGCTAGTGCACTTTTTGGAGGTTTCTCTAACACAGGAACCAACTTAGAGGCACCGAAATTTGTAGCATTTTAGTAGCAGTTCTGGTAGATTGTGAAGGAATTGAACCAGACAAACTGGCTTGTTGGCTATTGGGATGAGGCCCCGTAGATTGATGTAAGGGTTTTTTCCTGAGATATTATGAATGGTGTTGATTGTATATTGATTAGTTGTCTTTTGTCATATGATGGAATTATGAATGCTATTGGTTTATGTTTCATGTGTAATTGTGAATATTATCCTTCATAATTCATCATGTATGTTTATAAGATTATAAGTTACTTGCACTTGAATTTCCTTCACTTTATGCATTTAACATTTTCATTGTTTTAGGCTTTTACATATTTAGTTTGTAATAACAATTTCTGTATCTTTCAATTTATTTACTTTTATTTATTATTTATTTATTTATTTATTATTTATTATTTTTTCTCTACCCCCATTCTACAGTCCATTATTTAATTCTGGGGTACCTTCTATCCATCACCAAAATCACCTCTCCTTGTCCCCCTTCCCCTGAAACTTGGTGTAACATTGATCAAGACAATTCTTCTCAATAAGCTCTACTTTATGTTTTCTTTTGTCATTGGACTTATAGGCAAAAAATTGTGCTTTAAGCTGGGAACATACAAGAATTTTGTATCTTTTTGAAAACACCATTTGATATAAGTATAGACACATTACCGTGTCCCTATACTATATCTTGGTTACTTTCACTGCAACCATTGTTCCTCCTTGCATTTATTTTTCATTTCAGAAAACTAATCCCTACCGTGTTAAAGAATATTTTGTAGATGTATAACATGTACTTCTATCTATTATCAATTTAAATTGTCATTATTAGTGTATTTTGGTTTCTTTTACGGAAATCCATGAGATTCTCAACCAAAACATATAACTTAACTATAAAATCTTAGAGTTCAGTTCTGGCATATTTTTGAATGGAAATCCAATTCTTGTTTCTAAATATTCCATCAAAGATGAACTCTAAAACCATACTTGTACATTTGCTGACACTAGTTTTGTTGACCATATGGAGAGAGAGGCATGGAAATATCTCTAAGCTCATGAAGAAATGTCCCCATTTGACTTTGTGGGATCATATTTTATGTTGTAGGTGAAAGATGGCACAATCCAGCCATTCACTTTTTCATGTTCAACATAACTTGAAAACCTTTCCCTAGCTTTGGGAATATCCAAGGCCAAGTCATTAAGCTACCCTTGTGGAACCTTTCATCATCTGATTTATTGCAATAAAACCTTCATTTGAACATTCCTGCAGTATATTCAACAACCTATCATTTTTTTTCTGCACTGCCAAAACCAAAGCTTTTTTCACAACCTCATTAGGGAGAATCACATATTATAGTCCCATATACATTGGAATGATACTCCAATATCTGTCCCTATCTCATATTCCTCCAACAATTTGTTTATTTTGTCCTTTGCATCCTCACTATCCAATCATTGCCACCATGATGGGAATGAACTTGAGGAAAACCATTTTGAAATATGTTGTTCAACCTCTAAAATTATCCTTCAATTATCTATGTAATTATGTGGCCTAAATCTCCACATAAATATCATGTCTTTGGCCATTCTTTTAACTTATCCAAGGCAATAAAAAGTACTTCAAGTAAGGTATGTATGTAAACCTACAAAACTCGTGCCTTTTATTTGTTGAATGTTGAAAATAGCAAAAAGAAATACTAAAAATAGCATTGCTATAGATAGCATTTCAGGATATTGCAATTTTAATTTGTCCTTGAATTAAAATTCGAATTTAGTCTCACGAGTTGTTTAAAAAATAATTAATTAATTCATCGTGAGTTAATTAGTTGGAGAAATTCAAATATGAAGTCTTTGTAAAGTCATGCAACAGTTATCCCTTTGATTGAGGAAGTTATCCCTTAATTAAGGAGATAAGGATGAGTTGTATTTGAGTTTAATTAGTTAGCTCAGTTAACTAAGTTAAGTCCAATTAGATTAGATCCAAACAGTTTGTGGAACTGATTGTGAGTTCAGTCAGTTAATGCATGAATGCATGCAACTAGTGTACTCCAGATAACTGAATATTCTCTCATAAATAACTCATGCATGTCAGTTCAGACAAAGGCCTAGTTGAGATTAAAGGTAGGGACAATGTATTATAAGTTACAAGAATTTTCCTATAAGAAAATATCTTGCATGGAGAAGGAATTCATTCCTTGAGATTTGTGTAGTTTTACAGTGTGTTGGAGCAGTGTGTGAGATCAGTGCCACACAAGGTTACAATAGGAACACTGAGGAAAAACAATGCAAGGAAATAGGAGGTTTGGAGGACAGAGGGAAAGGCATATGAGTTTTCTAGTCCGTCTATGAGTAGTGAGACAAATTGTACTGAGAGATGGATAGTTGTGAGAGCTAAAGCTTTGTGTAATCTTGAGATATTTCCACTTGTATGATAATACAAATAGCGGGGTTTTTAGATGAGTCTTTCCCCAGAGTATTCTTTTGTGTTTCATGTGTGATTGATTCTTCCTCTCTGTTATATGTGTTATGTTTTATCTTGCTCAAATCAATTAAACTTCCGCAAAGTTTGATAGTAGAAGTAGATTAAGTATTTTTCTTTAGTACATTGCATAGTCAAATTAATCTACAGTGAGAATTTATACATGGTATCAGAGCAATGGTGATCAGATTTGTGAATAGCATACTAAGAAGGGAGAAGTTGAAGTTTGAAGTTCTTGATTGCCGGTACAAAATCGAATTCTTAGCACACCTCTAAGTTTTTCAATGGCGTTCAATGGCTTGAGACTCGAGTATGCACTGGATGGTAGCTCGAATTATATAGCATGGAAGGATTGCATGGAAATGGTATTAGAAGACAATGGTTTGAAGGATTTCATTGATCAAGAAATCCCCAAGCCAGTAGTAGCTAATGCCCAAGAATTGGTGGAATGGAAGAAGTGTGTGGTGAAGGCGAGGAGGATCCTTCTGGAGGGAGTTCAAGACCATATTGTCTCGAGTCTTCATGGGAAGGAGACTTCGTTTTCAATGTGGAAGACATTGAAGGACCTATATCAAAACAATAGCAACCAAAGGAAGCTGGCGCTCAAGGAAAAGCTTCGAAAAATCAAGTGTGAAAAGGGCGACACTATTGCTACGTATCTGAACAAGCTCACCACCTGTAGAGATGAGCTTGTAAGTGTAGTAATAATGACAACTAATGATAATATGGTGAGTCTTGCTCTCCTTGGTCTTCCTAAGAGGTGGCATAGCTACCAGGACTCAGTGCATGGAAGATATAAACTATCAGATTGGGAACGACTGTGGTCAAATTTGATGCGGGAGGAGATTAGGAGGAGCACCAGAGATGGTTCTTCATCTAAGCATGATGATGAAAAAATATAGCCTTAGTGAGTAAGGTGAGGAAATGGAAAGGGAAGGCTTCCCATTCCAAATCGATTTATTCTCACGGTGGGAAGAAGATTGACAATTATAAAGTGAGATGCTTTAATTGTCATGAGGTGGGCCATTATGCAACTAATTTTCCATAGAAGAAATCCAAGAAGGGATCCTCCAAAGGATCAGAAGGTGAGGCACTGGCCTCTCAGTTCAAATTGGATTTTACCCTTATCGTATGCATGGTTTCATTGATGGTGGGTTGTTTTTGGTACCTGGATAGTGGAGCCTCATTCCACATGACCAATGATAAGATTTTATTCAATACCTTGGAGGAGAAAGACCTCAAGATGCACATAGAGATGGGCAATGATGGAAAGTACTATGTTTCAGGTGAAGGTACAGTTGTTTTTCAAAGGGAACATGGAGCTCCTCTCACCTTGATTGATGTAAAGTATGTGCCTCGACTGAAGAAGAGCTTGGTATCGGTCGCAATGTTGGAAGACAAAGGCTGTGATGTAGTATTTAGTAAATGAAAGGCATTCCTAAGACTCATAGCCAAGAGTCAGACCAAGAGGAATGGGATTTGGGTAAAGAATCTCTACAACTAGAGGTAGATGATTGTGCTGCATTGAGTTCCAAAGCATAATTGGTGCAAAGACAATACATTAGTGAGTTATGGCAGAGGAGATTGGGCCACTTGTATCATGGGGCCTTGAAGATAATGCAGTAGATTTCTACCGGAGTTCCCAATGGTAAACTTGAGCAAGTGGACACATGCAAAGGTTGTACCTTGGGTAAGTATGCAGAATCTTCCTTTCATGATCAAGACAGTCGAGTTGAAGCAATCATGGAGTGAGTTCATACAGATGTGTGTGGACCATTCTCGATAGCCTCCACCGCTAAATAAATGTATTATGTGATTTTAATTGATGATTTTTCTCATAATGCTGGATCTATTTCATGTAGAAGAAGGATCAAACCTTCTCAAAGTTTTGTGAGTTCAAAGATTTGGTTGAGAAAGGATCAGGAAAGAAGATCAGGGCCTTGAGAAGCGATAATGGTGGAGAGTATGTCTCTCAAGAGTTTAAGGAATTTTGTGCAGCGGAAGGAATTAAATGGGAGTTGACAACACCTCATAACCCACAGTAGAATGGGGTGGCCGAGAGGAAGAATAGAACAATTGTGTGGGCATCTCGGGCGATGTTGCATGACCAAGGCCTACCACTTCATTTGTGGGCTGAGGCTTGCAACACAAGAGTCTATTTGCAGAATAGAAGCCCACATCACATACTTGGGATGAAGACACCAGAGGAAGTTTCTCTAGGAAGAGACCATATGTGAGTCACTTCAAGATCTTTGGCTCATCGGTATTTTTCCATGTGACCAAGGATTCCTGGAAGAAACTTGAGCCGACAGTTGAGTTGGGGATACTTGTGGGGTACACTGATACACCCCACAACTATCAGGTGTATTTTCCTACCAGTCGAAGGACAGTGGTTCACAGAGATCTTAAGTTTGATGAGCAGAAGGCCATGCAAGTTTCCCTTGAGAGGGAGCTCCAACTACAGGCTGTGGAGGAACTTTTGGTTCCTAAGGAGGAGGAGCCTCAGACTGATGTGGATTCACCACATGTAGAGGTTCCAAGAGTGGAGACATCCACCCAAGCAGAGTCTTCCAGAGATGGGTGGAAGCGCAGGAGAGAAGCTAACAGATTGTTTTCAAATGCGAGAGAGAATGTGGGAGAACCATCTTCTCAGCACAAACAGAGGAGGTCACCTGATAGGTACACTGGACACATGGCCCTTGTTGTGGAATGTGTTGATACCGAGCCATATTCCTTTGAGGAAGTAATGTAGCAGCCGATTTGAGTTGATGCTATGGTGGAGGAGTATGACTCCATAGTTCGAAACAGTTTTTGGGATGTTGTTCCAAGACTAGAGAACATGTCATTTGTGAGTTCCCGTTGGCTTTACAAGGTAAAGCAAGTTGTTGATGGTAGTGTGGAGAAACATAAGGCAAGGTTTTTTGCCTATGGTTTCTCACATATCAAGGGGATTGACTATGATGAGACTTTTGCTCCTGTAGCAAGGTACTCATCTATCAGATCGATGTTGGCACTATCAGCACAGATGGGTTGGAAGATGCATCAGATGGATGTGAAGACTGCATTCCTCAATGGCAAGATTGAAGAAGAGGTGTACATAGAGTAGCTGGAAGGTTTTGAGACCTTTGATCATGATTCGCATGTGTGCCAACTCAAGAGAGCTTTGTACAAGCTTAAGAAAGCACCTCGTGCTTGGTACACTAGGAATGGCAACTACTTCACCGGGTTGGGATTTACAAAGAGTGAAGCGGATGCGAACTTGTACCACATCATGGTGGAAGGTAAGAAGTTGATCATTGTTCTTTATGTTGATAATCTGATATTGACAGGTGATGATCAGTTGACCGTGTCTTGCAAGGATGACCTTGCAAGAGAGTTCAAGATGAAAGACATGGGTCTCATGCACTACTTTATAAGCATGGAAGTGTGGTAGAAGGATGGGGAGTTGTTTGTGTCCCAAGGAAATTATTCCAATGAGATACTCAGGAGATTCCACATGGAGAAGTGCAAGCCCATGCAGACTCCTCTAGCAGGTAATTGGAGGAGGGAGGATGTTACTTCAAGAGAAGTAGTAGAAGCTACTATGTATTGGTAGCTTGTGGGTTCACTGACGTACTTAGTGAACACACGAATAGATTTGTGCTATGCAGTGAATCAACTAGGTCAAGCTATGGTTCGGCCTACCAAGCTATTCTGGAAGGCAGCGAGGCATGTTTTGAGATAACTCAGAGGCACATCTCAGTATGGATTATGGTATAGACGGTCAGAGGGAGTCAAGCTACAGGGCTTCACAGATGCAGATTGGGAAGGGAGTCCATCAGATTGGAAGAGCACATCAGGACGAATTTTCAACCTTGGTTAGCTACAATTTCTTGGTACAACAAGAAAAAGAGGTCAGTTACACTCAGCTTAGCAGAGGCTGAATACATGGCTGCAAGTTAAGCAGCATGTGAGGCCATTTGGATGCGGAAAATTCTAGTCAGTTTGTTTGATCAGAGGATGGATCCAAATATGATCTGTTGTGATAATCAGAGTTGTATCAAACTCTTTGATAATCCAATATTTCATGACAGGTCCAAGCATATCGACATTTGGTATCATCATATTAGAGATTATGTGGCGAGGAGGATCATGTTGTTGTAGTATATTTCAACTGGGGAGCAAGATGCTGACATTTTGACTAAGGCATTGTCAAAGTGTAAATTTGAGTTCCATAGAGAGAGGATTAGGATGGAAGATAATCCATTTCTTTTTTAGAGGGAGTGTTGAAAATAGCAACAAGAAATGCTAAAAATATCATTGCTATAGATAGCATTTTAGAATATTCCAATTTTAATTTGTCCTTGAATTAAAATTGAGAGTTAAAATTCGAATTTAGTCTCATGAGCTGTTTGAAAAATAATTAATTAATTCATCCTAAGTTAATTAGTTGGATAAATTCAAACATGAATTATTTGTAAAGTCATGCAATATTATCCCTTTGATTGGGAAGTTATCCCTTAATTAAGGAGATAAGGATGAGTTGTATTTGAGTTGTAATTAGTCAGCTTAGTTAACTGAGTTAAGTCCAGTTAGATTAGTTCCAAACAGTTTGTGGAACTAATTGTGAGTTCAGTCAGTTAATGCATGCATGCATGCAACTAGTGTACTCTAGATAACTGAATATTCTCTCATAAATAACTCATGCATGTCAGTTTAGACAAAGGCCTAGTTGAGATTAAAGGCAGGGACAATGTACTATCAGGTACAGGAATTTTCCTATAAGAAAATATCTTGCATGCAGAAGGAATTATTCCTTGAGATTTGCGCAGTTTTACAGTGTGTTGGAGCACTATGTGAGATTAGAGTCACACAAGGTTACAACAAGAACACCCAGGGAAAACAGCGCAAGGAAATAGGAAATTTGGAGGACAGAGGGAAAGGCATATGAGTTGTCTAGTTTATCTATAAGCAGTGGGAGGGATTGTACTAAGAACTGGATAGCTGTGAGAGATAAATCTTTGTGTAATCCTGAGATATGTCCACTTGTATGATAATGTAGATACCGAGGTTTTTAACTGAGGCTTTCCCCAGAGTATTATTTTGTGTTTCATGTGTGATTGATTCTTCTTATCTGTTATATGTGTTATGTTTGATCTTGCTCAAATTGAATAAGCTTCCACAAAGTTTGATAGTAGAAGTATATCAAGTATTTTGCTTTAGTACATTGCATAATCAGATTAATCTACAGTGAGAATTTCTACATTGAACTTAATCCAATGTTCAAACTGAAACTAAATCTCGTACCTAGACCCATTTCAGATAAAACATCCCTATTTAAGAGCTTCTAATTGTCACAAAAAAATTGTGTATATGTGTTAATGTTGTGGAGCATAATCTCAAGTCTTAGAGGAAGCTAACCTCTGCTCCTCAAACTATGATAATATAGAGACTTGTGTAATGAACGAAATTAGATTAAGGCCTTCATCATTAACCTCATTTATGATGTGGCTACTCAACATGATTAAACATGCATAGTTTGACAAATAAGAAGATGTCACATTTAAACCACGTTGGAAAAATATCCATAAGAAAATTTGTAGCATCCAATATTTTTTACATGAGGTGCTTACGTTAGGGGATTTCATTGCAAAATTTATTGTATGTAGAGGGAGTGGGAACCAAAGGAGTTGAACCTGGATCAAGGTTCTGATACCATGTAAAGGTTTTCCATTACACCAAAACCTATGGGCATTAAGGGACACCAAAACATGTTGCCATTAATAAAATTCCAAATCAATAATATCATCTTGCAAGAATAGTTAATCCCATGTTCCCAAGATAACAATTAGTCTATGGGATCAATTCCCAGAGATGTGGTAGTTATTCCAACAATTTGTTGATATAGTTTCTAAATGGATCAAATTTAATGACAAACCCTATAAACATTGTGTAGCAATAAGAGTTATCTCGATGGAAAATTTCTTGTTTTTATTCTCAAATATTACAGACAGAGCTTAACATTTGAGGAGCATACATGGATGATAGGATTGGTTAGTTAGGTTTCTTTGTTTATGAAACTATAAAGCTTGACATTTTATCACTTTGAAGAGTTGTCATCTTCTATCACAATGTGGGTTAGCCTCCCCGGCCTACTGCTAGAGCCTTGGCAAGAATGTGTATTTTCTTGGGTGCAAGACTCTGGGTTCTTATTTTATGCTAGAAAATCTCACAATAGAACGAACCAACCTCTTATACACAAGATTGGGTGTGTATTTTAAGCCAGACTTAACCTGTACAGAATTTAACTCCACTTGAAGCTAAAGGAGTATTTGTTGGAGAAACATATTTGAATATGAAAACGTCCCTTTGAATTGTAAGATCTTCTCTAGAAAATTAGTGTGCAAAGGGATATGCGCCCTTGGAAATCATTAGGGATGTTTGTACAAGAGGTGTAAGGCACATAATTCTGGGTAGTGCACAAAATTGATTACAATAGTCCTTCCTTTTGGCTAAGTTACAGCAGTTGAAGTGTATTTACCCTTTCAAAATCACCTAGGATTTGCACCTAGTTTAAATTCTCATCCACAACACATTGTTGGTCATATCACATTTGTCTATTTTGCTACACAATCTATTATCATTATGCTTGAAAACAACCGCACACTCTTGGTGAAGCCACAACTTATTACTAGATCTTACCATGTGTATTGATATCCTTACTATCCCTTTCCTTTTTGGAAGGAGTATTTTTTATTTCTTCAATTGTTTGACTTTTAGTGGAATTAAGTGGTCTTTCCAAGGTTTCATGTTTTTGCATTCTTCTTTCCTTTGTTTTTGCCTCCTCTCTGTGTTTTTTTACTTCCCATTTTATCTCCTGGTCTTCACTTCTCTGGATATTTTCTTTAATTTCTTTGAATTACTTCAAACTCTTTTATTATGTCACTAGTGCTTAGAGTATCTTTGTACAAAATAGTACATGTCTCAAGTGAATCACACTTTGGAAGCTCTTACCCATGTCCATATCAATATAGAATTTGGCACATGTAATGAAGGCCTCATCTTTATAAATATTATGACAGAGAAAAAGCTACCAATAGACTCCATGGTTCCTGGTAGCTACCAATATACTATTAGTTGATATAATTATGAAGACCTTGTTCATATATGATGACCAACCATCTCAAGCAGTTATGGAGGATGCCATATCAAAAGCACTAAGAGAACCTAAATTTGTAAAAACATTTGATCCTCCTCTTGTTCAATTTGCTAAGAAACATGTCAAGATTGTGTTGCTTTTTAGAATCCTTAGCACTCTTATTCATTGGAGTTAACAAGTAACCAAAAACCTCCATATTAGCTTCAATAGTATCACTGATTTAATCGTGAAGATTGTAAGCTCACATTTTGTGTCCCAAACCAATACTAATATCCTCATGACCAAACAAGTAAACCAACACTCCTCTCCCAACTAGCTCAATCTGTTGCATAGTTCGTGACAATTGGCTTTCATAGTCACACCTAGATGACGCAAAGTTATCTCCCATGAGACATTCAGAATGAACCCTCACCAATACATCTAGTCCATCACCCATGTTACTCTTAACCGTGGCAATATGTTCCATGCCATCCAACTTTGAATGGTAGCAATATGCCTAAAATGGTCCTAACATTGTAGGCAACCTAACAATAGCACTTAGTTCAACCAACTTTTCACATTTCTTCATGTACCTTACAAGATCTGCAATAGATATAAGTGATAAATTATGCTCCTTTGCAAATTTTTGCAACCATTGTAAGCGAGCCATTGAACCATCATCATCAACTATCTCATAAAGCACTACAGTAGGATTTAATCTTGCTAATATTGGTAGATTTGCAAATGTTTCTGTATGACCAGATCTCTGTAGGACTCCCCCTTCATTGTATTTCAGAGGGAAGGTATGCCCTGGTTTCCTAAAATCACCAGGTTTAGAATATGGAGATGTGAGGAAAAAAAATTTCTCTGCCGTGTCTGTTGTTGATACCTCAGTAGTTGTACCCTATTTTGCATCCATAGATATTGTAAATGTAGTAAGAAGCTTCTATTCATTTTCTTTGTCTGGTACCATAAGTGGCAATTCAAGCCTTCTTAGGATTTCTTCCTTTATCGAATATGATTTCTGTAGTTGATTCAAGCTAGTTATAGTTTCCACTTTAGTGTAAAGTTCTATATTCTTCACTTATGTATTATCCCTTTTGTTTGATTCTTTTGTAATAGTCATATTTTTTTATGACACTAACATGCATACACATGAGTTGCGATGGAGTTTCAAGATGTGTTAGGTTGGAGCTTACTCGGTACTTAATTGTTGTTATGCTTGGATTCATTGCAACACATAGGTGACTTTGTCCCATCTTCTCATCATCTTTCTTTAAACAATCGTCTAACTTGTGATTATTACCAGTTGCCTCCTACGTAGCCATATCAGGCATATCAGGTAAAGTTGTAAGGACACTATTAATGTTTCTCGCCAACAGATATTCTGGGCCTCTAACAAAAGAAACAACAGCTAGTCTCTGTTCATGCTTACTAGATGGACTCTCTATATGTAACATAAGAATAACAAGTTCATACATAGGCAAAATATACACATGCATCCCATGCCTAACATATTAGCATTCATGAGCTTGCACTACATTCCCTAATCTTATTTTAAGATACTATCTAACAACTTTGTTCCTTCTTACCTTATTCTCTTCACAAGTGTGATAAGCTAGAACAATGAAAATCGTATATTTTATCTTTTCACTCTTAACAAAGGTGTTATTGTCCCCGAAAAACTGCACTGCTTTCATAGGCTCCTCTTGCTATAGTCCCCCACTAGATTTATTATCTGAAAGTACTTCAAGAAAGCCTTCAAGATTAGAAGCACATGCCGAACTCGGGAAAGGGTTATCTTTAAAAATAATTGGCCCGGCAAGTTAGATAAGTGTGGGTCTTAAAAGTGATTCTAGTTGCATATGTATTTTAGGAAGATCACCTAATGGAAGAGGCTTGTCTTGAAAGTCCTCATAAAAGTTTGCCTTTATGATAATGAAATTCTCGAAGGGATATACACCATGGAACATTTCAGAGGCCATGAGTATTGATTCAACAGTGGGCTTTTGGGGTTCCTTCTACAAACTAAGCTTTATGTTATTCTCCTCTCGAAATTGATTGATTCCATACCATCCACATACATACAACAATTGCTCAAGGCCTTTTCTATGCATGCGGAGAGGAGGTTCAATTTGAATTGGAATAGAAGATAATTTCTAGGGTGCACATGTATTAAGGCTTCCTCTACTCTACTACATCTCATTCCAAAGAACACCTCCTAGGTCATGAATACAATTAGAAACACTTCCATATAAAGCTAAAAATTCAACTGAGGTGTCCCCTTCACCAGCAATAGGATCATATACCCTTTCAGCTGGGAATAATAGTAATGCTAGATATAGCTCCCTTTGTTTTCAATTTGAATATTTAAAGAGTGGACTGCAATTAGTCAGGGTATAGTATCTTTGGAAAATTGAAGGAGATCTGTTGGCTGGTTCATACTTCAAATGATTGCCTTCATCCATTGTAAATTTTGTTTCAACATATGTTGAATTTCTGCATTGTTCAAAACAATGGTGTAATTTATAAACAAACAGGTCAGATTTACAAAGCCCACACCAACCTTTTCTAAAAAACACTAAGGAATCCTTCACAAAATAGTGTTGTTTCCTTCATTGCATACCAGTAAAGTTTTCATTGGACAATGTTGTCATTGCTAATTTATTCTTCTTAAGTTTTGAGACACGCTTGACCAAAGTCTTATTTAGACTTCCCTCATTATTTCCACTATGGAAGTTTTGCTTTATCTGTAGATTCTAGTTTAGCTTAATGACGTCAGAGGAATTCTTTACCACATGAATCTCTTGTTCAAAATCTGAGCCAATACCATTTACATGATTCACATCAGTTTCCATATTATGTTTCTAGGGAAATCCTAATTTTTGTTTATGCAACTTTGTACATTTTTCTTTAGTGGGAGTTAATTGTTTTCTTTATGGAACATGGGTCTTTTCAACTAGGATTTCACCAAAATATTATGTATTTTATTGTTCTATTTTTGCTACTTTTGCTAGGTTTTATGACACTTGGATCGTTAGCTTGTTATGCTTTACAATTTCTCTTACAAGTTAAGGATTTGTTTCAAAATAAATAGTCTTTGTTGATTTTTCAAACAAACTTTCACCATCTTTAAAAGAGTTCACCCATTTGAACCATTTTATTGCAAAAATCGGAATCCTTGTATGGGCTGTAGGAACCTTGGTCACCCAACTTATGACATCCCTGGTCCTTATGGCCACTTGGCTGCTTCTTTTATAGCCATGACCATGCCTTTGCCTTTGCTTCAGTTGTGGAATTTTTGTTGAAGTCTTTTAACCTTCGAATCCTTTTTCCTTGCTACTCTTCTAGCCTCTTCCATGATACTACTTGTTGTTCCCAAAAATTGGCATACTTTTCCCAAAAAAATTATTGTGGTAGTTTTATTTTCACATACCATTCAAGATGGCAGGACTTCTGCTCTTATACCACTATAACAATCTAGGGAAATTTTTCTAACTTTTTTATTTTTTTTAATAACTAGTCCTTCTAGCAATTGTAGCACCACAAAATTATCTTTTTTCAACTATCCTTACAAAATCAATCTAATTTTAAAAGGAAGAGATAGGTATATAGTCTCTAAATCCTTCCAATGCATGAATGGATCTAAGGCCACATGCCTTGAGATATTCCATGCCCATCCAGACAGAGTTGTTAAAATCCATTTTTTAATGGGAAAAGACAGGTCCGTGTTAGAAAATTATATATTACAAAGCAATGAAAAACATAAAATATTACAGAAATATAAACACAGAAAATGCATAAAACAAGAGAGACACAAATATACGTGTTTCACCTATTTTGGGCTACATCCACGAAGAAATAGCCCTTCCTTTTTATATTATCTAGAAAATTGAAGAGATACAACCTACAACAGATTTTTTGTAATTCCCTCTTCGCTCTCAATATCCTCTCTCTTCTACACTTAGAATACAAATCTACATAGACGCAAGAAAATTCCCTCATATATAGTGATGGGTTTCCTTCTAGGGCAAAAAACCCTAAATTAAACATAACTTCTATTGTTGGATCTCCACCTAATGAATGACCCAGATTGACTACGAAATTACAACATTTTACAAGGAAATTTTACATCTATTTGAAAGGTTTATCCATGGGGAAGAAGGAGCAAAATTATTTATTTCCCTCCATCTGAAAGGTTTATGCACGGGGAAGAAGGGGAAGGAAGGTAGCGACCATGTCATCGCACTATGGCTTCAAAATTGACACCTATTTGCAATTTTTTTGAATTTTTTACCAGTAAAATCAGTTTATCCCCAAATAAACACATCAAAAGTGGCTTCAAAATTGACACTTTTTGCAATTTTTTGAATTTTTTACCAGTAAAATCATTTTCTTCCCAAATAAACACATCAAAAGTTTCATAAAGGTGATATACACAGACCGACATAAGCGCCTCACGGATGAAAAATTTAGTAAAATCAGTTTATTCCCAAATAAAAACGTGAAAAGTTTCATAAATACGATACACACAAGCTGGTAGTAGTGCCTCACGGATGAAAATTTTTTAAAGATCGAGGGTCGAGGCCACTTTCTTGCATGCCCACCAGATTTGAGATCTATTCTCTAGGAGGGGCTCCCAATGTCCCATAATGACCTGCTGGGACAAGCATCCTATGAAACACATTCCCCTAACAAATTCCTTATGTTGATGTTCCACTTTATGGTGGATTTCATGTGAATAGAGGAGATCGACTAGTGTTCATGTTCCTCTTTTTGGTGGACTTCATGTAAACAAAGGAAAGTGACTAGTGTTCATGTTCCTCTTTCTGGTGGAATTCATGTGAACAGAGGATACCGACTAAAGACATTAATCTATCAATACATCCCTCATCTTTGTTATGGATCCTTTTTTCATTCTTGGAATCCCACTTCTGCCATTGACCAGTGGCAAAATCAACAGTCATAGTGGTTTCCTTTAGAGTTCCTATTTCATCCGTTTTGTGCAATGATTTCTATAACTTTTCTGGCATATCTTCAACTAACTATTATTTAAATGCTACATCAACATCATTGGAGCCTTTCACTATCACTAGCTATTTTTGTCTTAGTCCCCTCTAGGTTTGCAAGTATGACAAATTTCTAGTGTGTCGTTGGAGTTTCAAGCCATCTTTGATTGAAAAAGTGGACCTGTGTGATTTGGGTTAGCATTTTTTTATTATTTAATGTGGATTTGAGTTATGGAAAATTGGCCTTGTTGTTGTTTAGATGTGGATGTGAGGTGGGGTGAATGAATTTGATGTGGTTATGAGTCGTGGTGAAAGACAAGCCAATCCTGAATGTTTTGGAGTCTCACAATCTGAATCCAAAAATAGTCGTATTGCACAGAATGAGGATACTCCTGTTTGATCCTCATCCTCATAACAATAGCAGAGGGTGAAATCTTCTGGAATGAGTGCCTTGAAGGATTCTTCTATAGCCAAGAATCATCCAATGTATCAAAATTCAAGTAAGTCACCTTCTCATGGTGTAGCACAACATATGGCAAAGATCCACAATAACAATAATAATAGTAGCAACCATAGCAGTCACAAGGACGTGGAAAGGGTACTGTTGCTTGTGAATGATTTTCAGAGCCTAGTTCCCTCTCATGGAAGTGCCCACCAATAGGCCCTCCAACAACAGGGTTTGCATCAATAGGCACTCCACCAACAATCCATTAAACAACATGGAATTTAATCAGTTGGGTTCCAAACCCCACTCGAACCCAACAGACTAAGACAAAAGAAGTAAACTTCGCAGCAGACACAGCAAGAAAAATGCACAATGGTAGAGCCAATGGATGCTTATAACTTTCTTAATTTGGATAAAAGTAGGACAATGCAGGAAATGATTGAAATAGACTATTAGAAGGGCAAGGAAGGGGCAAGAGAGCATGCCCATGGTAGAAGATATGCACAGGGGGAATTACTATAGACAAGTGCACTCTGAGTCTACGTTGAGGATGACTGCCAGTCGTGAAGCAGTGTTTGTAGACATTAATGCAGAGCCACCCACGAGATATGATGAGGAACCTACAAAGAGTGAAGGAATCAAAATTGCAGCCCGAATTGCATGTCGTAGGTTTTAACTTGACCATCCTCATGCTTATTTTTTGCTTTTCAGTTGCAACTTCTTGAATGATGAATTGTTTCGAAGTTGACATTTATTTATTGTTAAGCACTAGTAGGTTCTATCCCAACACTATCCAATCGACACCTACTATTACAATGAGTATGTTTTCAAAAATATAAGGCCATTCACCTCAAAATAGATAGTTTCAATTGTGGTTTCACTGATTAGTTCAGCCAACCATTCTAGTGCCTTTTTCTTATGCGTGGATAATAAATTCTTCTCATGGACACTATTTCATGATATCTCCTTTCATGGTCATTTTTTTCCAAAGGAGTGTCTCCATTACTTTCTATAAAGCGTGAGTGGTGTCACTTTGTTTCTAGATTGGTGTTACATTTCTTTTAATAAAGTGATAGTCCAAAAACATACAGAATATGAATTTGTATTTATATGAAGTCATAAGACTACCTTTACCTACATTATTCCTTACCAAAACTGAAAATGGAAATGGCTTAGGAAACTAGTGTGACCATTCATTATTGTCTTCCCTATAAAGTACTTTCCCTTTTAAATTTTATCAATTGTCAATTAAATTTTATCAATTGCCAATTAAATTTTATTAATTTTCTTTTTGAAGGATTTTGATTGTTTCTTGGTTGCTCCCCAGGCCATATTTGTTGATATTGTTTACTCGATAAAGCACCATTTTATTGGAAGAATGTATTTTTTCAAAGGGGTTATCTCAAGTAGATCTTCATTCCTCTTTAATAGTAGACAAAATTGCAAATATACTCTTTAATTTAACATTAAATTTCCATAAACTAAATTGAATGTATTAGGCTCATTAACACATAGTTCAATACTAGATAATATTATAAGATTAGATAAGGTGGTTTTATTTATTTTCAATAAATGATCACAAGAGTAGCTAAATGGGACTGAACAGTACATGCAAAAAACAAAAGGACAATGTGGGAGTGTGTAATACATTTCCTAGAACAAAAGTAGAAAGAATTACAAGTACATGAAGGAATCTAAGTGCTAAAGTATTTGTTAAAGTGATAGAGACCGAGATCAATGAAATGAAGTTGTAGATAAGATAAGAGAAGATTATGTTTAATGTCCAACTAATAACCACAAGAGTTACTTAGTGGGATTCAAAAGTAGAATTAGAGCAAGTACATAATGGGAGTGTAAAATAAAATCCTAATCCTAATCTACAAAAAAAGAGAAAACAACCAAAAGCTAATCCTTAATACTCCAAAATAATATCGATACAAAGCAAAACTCATGTCAAACATAAGACACATACTTTAGAATCTCATTGGATGTCTCATTAGAGCTAGAAGTAGGATGAGAGGAGGAAGAAGAAATAAACACAACATAAGAAATGGTTTTAGAAGAAATGGCTTCTAAAAACGTGTAAATGGCATATCTTTTTGCAAGAGGCACATCCAGAGATGTGGGCCCATATTTTCGCCATTGTATATTTATATTTATTTTTAATTTTTCTATTTTGTTCTTATCGGATTTATGTCTTTAAATATTTTAAGTAAATTCTTAGTACCTAGACTATCAATACAAAAAAAATTCATACAATGTGTGATTTTAGAGAACAGACGTGTAGGCAAGACCTATATGATCATCTCATATATGAGAAATACTTTTCCAACTATAAGTTCAACTCTCATAAAGTTAGGTTTGATACTTCAATGTTTTCAAGTGTTTAATTCTATTTCCCCTAAATATGTTTTTGATTTGCCAGGATTTAATTCTTTTATCTCAAAATACATTAATGAAGAAAGGAATTAGCATAGTTTTTGTGATTTTGTTATTTTAGACTCCTTCATTTTTGAAGGCACTGGCTGACTAAGAAATTGACAATCCTTATATTTTTTCATAAAATTTTTGATCTCATTGATAATGAATAGAAAATGATGAATTTTCATTGATTATGTTTTTATATGAAAAATATTATGCAGGGTAAAAGTAAATATTAAAATTTTTTTGAAGGGAAGTTTAAAAATAAAATTGTCATAAAAATTTTCCATGATGGGTAAGGAGACCCATCAAATTTAACCCCTCATCTCACGTATGAACTGATTCATTTGGTTGAATTCATGAGACTGGATTCTCTGTGCCTCCAATCGTGTTGATTTGGTTCTACCGCGGGAATGTGCACAAGGTTGTGCACACTGCTGGGCGATGGCCCATACCCAAGCCCTCCATCTCTTTGCGCAACTTCAAAATACTTCCAGACAAGCACAAAGAGGTGTTCAACCAAAGGAGATCTATATACGTGGGTTAGAAACGTCCGAAAACTGGGCTATGAAAATGGGTCTGGCACCTAATAAAGATAGTCGTATCAGGGGTACTACCATCCATTAATCAAGCTTTCCAACCGGATTATGTATTGGAGGGAATCCCAGCTATTGGTGGCGTTGGGAAGGCATAAACAGGGGCCTAAAATGAGGATTCGAAGATAAAGCCCATGTTTCATTAGGATATTTCCATCATCAAATAGGATTGGATGGAGAAGTTGTTTGGTTGGTGCACCTCACACTACTTAGGAATCATTTCTCTATCTGTGTAAGCTCAATCAACTATATGTTTATTTTTCTCTCTTGTCCTCCTTGACTTGTATTACAAGGCTATATGTCTAGGATTCCATGGAGGAAGATGAACCCAAAGGAATAATCAATAATGGCTTCATCAAAGAAGAGAACAGGTGCCTTTCTAAGACAAAAATCAACCGAGACAATAAGAAAATAAGACAACAAGAATGCATTGAATACCATAAGTAAATCAAATATCCTAAGACCATAGGTGGTCGCAAGGCATATGCTTTAGCATAGATGGATTATGATGATCCAATCATCCCTAAAAATGACAGAGACCCAAAAAGGACCTCAGATTCACCTATACCCAGGCTTTTGAGAGTCCCAAAGCAAAGAAATTGGATGTTGGGGAAATGGACGTGGACTCAGACAAGAAAGATTGAGGATTTGTGCCATAGGAGAAGCTTCCAGAGGCCAAACCCACTCAATAGGTAGCTAACTGCATTTTATATTTATCTTTTAATTATAATAATTTTTGTTTCTTTCCCATGAGGAAATTTTGTCGGCTTAGGTGTCGAGTCTGAGTGGTAAATATTCTGCCAAAATCATCTGGGTTTTCATGTTATTCCATCTAGGTGGCATGGACCATAGCAAAAATGAAACTTGTTGGTTGGGTTAAACTTTGCTGACCACAATAGTGAACCAATATTAACTTGGGTGTCCTAGGTCGAACAATTGGGTTTCATAACATTCTCATTTGTTGTTGGGTCCCTATAATACTAGTGATTACACCATTACTATGGTAGTTGTACCCCTTATTTATATTGTTGTGCCCCTATTGCCCCCATATTGTTATTACTATGCCCCATAGAATCCCTCTATTGTTATTTTTGTGGCTTTATATTATTATTGTTAGGTCGGATGGGTTATATTGTGACTCCTTAGACTCCTATATATAGAAAGAGGTTTTGTCATTTGTATCATCCAATAATTGTTCATTATGTAATGTAAAGGAGGGTTTCCCCCTCGAAGAGGCTGAATTCTAAGGCGTTGATCTATCTTTTCTATCTTTTCTAGCTGGTTTCATAACATTTGGTATCAGAGCTTTGGATTCTAGGGTTTCGCTGCTCCAAACAGGTCATCGTGGCATTTTCGCTATAACTTTTTTCTGTGACGTTTTAGAAGTCGCAAACAAAACCCATTTGAGAAGAAATTGCGCTGAACCTTGGGTCTGAATTTCATAGCTTTTTTCGCGATATTTGCGGAGATATGATCTGAGGAAGTTGGTCTTTTTAGAGACTCCTCAATTACATTCAAAACAGGTGACCTAGGGAAAATCGTCATAAATTTCTCTCTGAGCATCGGATTGAAATTTTGTAAGAAGGTACAAAAAGAGGACAGACTGTAGTTTTGTGTGTGAATTGTTCAGATCCAGAGGTTGAAACAGTGACTCGTGGTACATCGTACAAGTTCGCTCTATTGAACTAGTCTATAATCAAGTCACTGTGGGAGATTTCGCATAACTCTTCCTTGGAGAATCCAATTTGGGTCAGACTTGTGGCATTGGAAAGAGGACACGAAGGGCTACTACAGGTCACAAATTCAGAACTAGATGATTAGAAAGTACAGAGATACATCAGAGGCAATATCGAGCTCCTACAAAGTGAAAAAAGGTGTGTAGATTTTCTTAAATTTTTGCTTAAGCTTGGTTTGAAAATTTATTTTGAAGGAATTCAAGGGGCATAGTAGAGCATTATTATAGTAATTGATGCCCCGAGGAAAGAAAATGCAAACACCTACTAAGGAACCTAAAAGCTCTAGCATGACTCATGAAGAAGAGGAAGAAATGCTACATGATATATCAAAATTACAAGACCAAGTGCAAAAAATGTCAGCCTCACAAAGCTAACAGAAGCTAAGATAAATGGCATGGAATCTAAGATAAAGGGTGTGAAAGCTAAGATGAATG
>APFE030738049.1:49729-76809 GCA_000404065.3 Pinus taeda | reverse complement strand
ATTGGTAGAAGTATTACTCATCCTCATTGCATTATAGAGATTAGACTAGTCAAATTAGGGTTTTCTAGGGTTACATGCGTTGAATTACTTTTAGTTCATTTTTGTCAATTAGCTTAGTCTCCTTTGAGCTAGCTTTCGTCCATCATTGATAAAGCTTCTTCTGTGAGCCTATAAGAAGTTGGCTTGAGCCCTAGCGGACTTGTGCCAGCTGACCAAGTGACAGCTGCGACAAGAGCTAGTACTTGTGCATATAGCACCGTCGCTTCCAAGTTTGTACGAACAACCGGGTTGATAAAATGAGAGACAGGAAGCCTCAGGAGTTGTAGCATTATTGCTACAATACTGGAGCTCACCATCCAGTATCAGGATTAAATGGCCCTTGTTTTCAGCAAGAAAATTGGGGATCTAGTGCGCACTAAGCCCAACACCCTTAACCTAATAACTTCTTCTCCTACTATTAGGGTAGCTTTTTAAAACGCATGTTGTATCCCTTTTTTCTAGAATGTATAAAATATAGGTCATAATACGAGGCTCGACAGTATGTTTTCTCTGAATTTTCATGAGGGAAAAGTTAAGCTAGGAAACTTGGAGATTTTAGTGACTGAAAAGTTCATTGTTGATGCCACTAATCTCCCTATAGCAGGGGAAAAATAGTTTAAAGAGGATGAACTAGACATCCTAGATTTCAAACAGTTTGTTAAGTTGTAATTCTTGGATCTATTTTCTACAACTTTTCCCACTATATACCTTTAGGACAAGTATATTGAACTTTTGAAAGTCATCCAGAGGTACTTCAACTGTGAAGGAAAATTTAATAGGGTGTATCAGTATCATTTGAGGTTGTTGTGGCATTTTACAGAGATAAAACCCATGAATTTACCCTATTTATTACTCAAAATATTAGAGAGAATGGCAGCTAAAGTTCAAATTCAAAAAGACAATCATGCTTCCAGTTTATTTCATTTTTCTCTTATCAAAATTTTAGTCAAATTTGCAGTCGAAAAGAAGAAAACTCATTGGTCAGATTTATTTTCCAGTATTGATTTGTTGCCTCAAGTTGGGTCTTCATCAAAGAAAATGGATGAGGAAGAACATAAAGTGCAGGGAACACCTAAGAAAGAACTCATCTACCCAGTCAAGGAGACAAAATTAGTAAAAAAGGAGGATGATATGCCAAGCAAGGAAATCATAAGCAAGCCTGGTAAGAAGGCTAAGAAATAAAGCATAAAGGATAAGAAGACAATCAAAGAAGCAAAAGTGCAGGTGGCGTCAGCAAAATCTACCAAGATTAAGGTAAATGTTGAAGATACAATCCAGGAGGATTTTGTAATGAGGCCTAGGAAAAGGTCAAGGATAAAAAAGAGTGAGGAAGAGGCAACCCCTCAAGTGGTGGTAGAAATTTATGAAGATAGATAGGGAGACAAGCAAGAAGATAGCATAGAAGAAAAAGTGAAAGGATATGAAACAATGAAGCCAGAGCAGAAGGAAGATATAGCACAATCTGAACAAGGTGCTATACAATATGAAGAAGAGGACCCCAAGATGGTCAGAATGAAATAAGACCTTTCTAAATGCCAAATGAAGATAACATTTCTTGAAAAGAGAAATATATATGTGAAGCAAACAAGTCAACCAGCAATTGGAAATATTTAAACACCTCCTAAATCTCTTTCCAAAGAGAAAGGGAAACATGTCTCATTTGTTGAACAGGCTAAGGAGACTGAAATGGAATCTAGTGGACCCTCAGCAAAAGGCATCCAAATCAAAATTCAACTATGTACAACAGTTGAAGAAGGTGGCTCAAGCACCCGGTAAGCCACCTTTTGATCAATCGAAAGAGTATTAGAGATGCTTCGAAGAGCTGGAAGAAAGTAAAGAACACGTGAAGAGGTTCAGAAAAGAAAATCAAAGTTACAAGAGGTTTGTGCAGCATATCCTTGAGAATTGTGACAATGAAGTTCGTGAGGCATCTAGGAACCTTGACAATGAAGTTGTTTTCCATATTTTAGTTGCAAATAAAATATTACATACCTGTGTATGTTGTTATTTATTCTCAATTTCTTTATGATGTATAAGCAACATTATTGTGTGCAAGGAAAGGATTTGTGTTTTTGTTCTCGCCTCTATACTACAACTTATCTTTCTCCAAAGTTTTTTCTTGACAAGCTTTTGTGGGTGATATAGATTTTACTTGCATAAGTAAAATGGGGTAGCAAGTTGAATTGATCACATATTTACATTCTCTTCAACCATTCACACTTCAACCAAACTTTTCAAATTCCTTTTCAAATCTGGTCTCTGTATTCCATAGAGTCAAAAACTTTAGTTTTCATAAGTTGAGGGATCCCCCTCTAGTTCAAGAAGACTGATCTTTAAACACAAAGTGGTTTGTGGTAACCACTAAGATTTATCCTTTCAGCCTAGAGAAAACTATGGAGTTATAACATTCCCAAAAAATAAATAAGTGTCAAAGAATGGTCCTCTTTAAAATAAATAAATAAAGGTCAAAGAAGAGAAAGGCTTCCTGCGTAGAGAGGTGAAGCAAGCAACTCCGTTGGGGTATTGTCCAGGCTCGCTTGTAGCGAAGCAATGTTTGTGTTCTTGCATGCCTCCGCCGGGGTACTATCTAGGACTAGTAGTGGCGAAGCAACACCAGAGATGAAAAATTATACTTTAGAAATCTTAAGCTCGCAAGCTACACTACCCTTACAAAATCGAAACATAGTGATATCGCTAAATCTTATGATGTGTTTAACTAAGAAGGCATAAAGGGGAACATGTGTATTCATGGGGAAATTGGGGAGGATAAAGTAATCTACATGACGAATCAATACTCCTTGAAGAACTAAGGCCCTACACAGAATAATTTAACTTAGGCAGAGAAGCTGGAATTCTACCAGTGCGTCACTAAGTGTTGTAGTTGCTATAACACCCTCCAAAATTTTGGCTTACACTCAATTTAGGAGGCTTCCTTGATCTTGCACATTATTTTTGTAGACACTGAAACTCATTTCATGTACTTTCTTAAATTAATTTTCTCCCCTTTGCAAGTTGTGTAAACTGTCATATTTTTACATGATTGGTTGTCGCACAATGTGTAGAAGCCTGTTCTGCTTGTTTCAAGGGCCCTTATCTTTGTGAATATGAGTTTTTCTAGCCATGTAAACATTTTTCGCACTCATTCTAAAAGTTTTAAGCATTGTCGCACAAGTGTACTCATGGTCATTGCAAAGCATATCTTACATGTCGCACTTGTCCTAACTAGTCATAAAGTTGTCGCACAAAGGGAAATGCATTGTTAATGTGTCCTAGGTGATTTTTTTGTGTCGTCAAGTATTCTAAGTGTGATATCACAGTTGAAGTCTTATCACTATTCACGTCAGCCTTACTGGTCTTACACTTTGTCATTTCTGAGAAGTCTTCCCAACCAAGCAACTCAACTTCACCCAACCTCCCTAAACTACGAATTGCATAGTTTCAGTCCTTAGCTGTGACCTTGCCCCTTGGCACTGCACAATGTCCAGTTCCTGCCTCTTAGGACTATTGCACTATGCAGTTTCTATGCTCAAGCTTTAGCCTTGGCCTCCAGAATTTTTCAATCCTTTCTCTCAACCTGGCCCTAACTGCGCACTACGCAATCACAAGCCTCAAGCTCATACCCTAATCCTCTAAGCTTCGCAGTTATGAAATTTCCCAAACTCCATTGTCTCCTAAAACTACACAATGTGTTCACTCAGTTTCCATCCCCTCAACCTTCCTCACTAGCTCCCATAATTGCGCAGTTTTCTCCCTCACTTCAGCCTGAACTATGCACTACACAGTCTCAAGGCTCAAGCCTTAGCAATGAGCTCTTGAAATATTCAATTACCTAATCACTTGGGCCCATTTTTCCTTTAGAACTGCGAAATAGATTGATGCAGTGTCTGTCCACTCAGTTTTTCATCCTGAACTCCCAGATTGCGTAGTTTTTTCCTCAACCCGTCCTGAAATGTGATTGCACAAGCTAAAGGCTCAAGCTTCACCCCTGACTTCCGAAGCTACGTAATTGCATAGTTACTAATCCTCTTTCTGAGCTTGTGACATGGTTCTAGCTTAGTTAGTGGATCAATGTGAACCATATTAAACTAGGGTTTTATCAGAGTGATGTCATCATGTCATGAGTGATTTACAAATGAAGGTACCTTACCATGCTATGGCAAGATGATGAAGAAAGAGATGAAGAAGGGAAACATGCTGAAATACATTTTTGTAGTTGAACATGCAAGTTTATCAATTACAAGAAAGCAAAGGGACATCAGTTTGTGATCGCAACTCAAGACTTAAGATCATTGAAGACTCCTTATCACCAAGTTATACGGAGGTGAAAAGAAGAGCGTTCTCAAGCAAACACTCTGGACATAACATCAGTAGTGGCTTGAAAATGCCACATCATCAAGCATTCCATGTCAGCAATGTCATCTCATTTCATGTCATGAGTTTTCATATTCCACATCGTCATTATGAATCATATAAATGGTATTCAAAATGTATTGTAAAGTGGAAGTCCAAAGGACACATGTGGAATACAAAGAGTCATGTAAGTTGAAAATTCATAGGAAGTCAAACAATCATGAACGTAAGCAAAGAGTCACAAGGAAGGGGAAGCATCACCCCTTTTTTATATATACTCCCTCATTGTATGTGCAAAGGATTTTCACCTTGGCTCCTCCCGCAAGACATTAGAGAGACAAACTAGTTCTTTTGAGGAATAAGGAGTGGCTCCAATGCTCCATTATTGCAGCTAGTGATGTTCATTGTATACATTTGTCTTGGAAATTTTACTTAATAATAGAAGCCTTATGGGCTAGCACAATCTTCATCCATGGATTATGGATATTTGTAAGACTATTCTGTGAATGTTTGTAATTCGTGTTTGCTTTCATCTGTGCTAAAGTAGTTGAAGTATTTCGGTTATTTTGGTAGTTATCATATTGATAATGTGCTATAATTCTTATGATCGTTTTCGCATCCTCGTGGACTATGCCACTTGATGTTAGACAAAAATTCCTTGTTACATTGGTTGCACTGACCATCGCATCTATGTGGACTACTCCGCTTGTTGTTGTACAAATCCTTCTTGTTCATGTGTGTCTCTACTAGGGTGGTACTACTACCTCTCTCTTAGAGTCTCACTTATCCTCCCCTCCATGGTGAAATAACTTTGACACACATTTGATTGAACACTCACTAGGCACACCCCCCTTTCTTTTCGAAGGCACATTTGCATTCCTCTCTCTTATTAACTATTAGAGCCAAGGCAAATCTATAAGAATACATGGCAACTGGGTTGATATTCTGGATGAGGATCTTACTCCAAACGATGTGAGGTATAATTGGGACTTCACATTGGGGAGACCCCTTGGTTGATGGATTTCCAACATCGTAAACACCACCCAACCAGGTGGTCGCCCTGCCCAACGAGAAGTCAGATATAAAATACCACCACCAACCAAAAATAATGTAACCCAAATTTAACCACTGCCCAAAGGTTAAACAACCGCCCACCAGAAAAAGGAAAGAACCAAGTATTAAAATGATGTGGCGGGAATGGATCCCGACCCACCCCTCCAACAATTAACTTTTTTTACTAAGGTTCCAATGCATGTGGTTTTGGAACTAATGCCAAGACTCATATATAAAAACCAAATTCATTTGTGCACCCAACGAAGGAAGGTTGAGAGGAACCATGAGCCAAGAGGGAGCCAGAATAGTGAGCCTGCATGGAGGCCAGGGTAGTGGAACCATGAATAGCATGGAGACTAAGGTGGGAGGAACCATGACACAATTCGAGGAGGTGGAACCATGAACATAGGAATCTTTAGATTCCCTCGAGGCCGAATTTCGATAGTGTTAGAAACATGTCAAGTGTATACTCATTTGAACCAGTTTTTTATCAGGAGTCCGTTGGTGTGGTCCAACTCTTCATATGAGCAGTCAATTTTTTTCCCATCTCCAAAAGAGAATCTTGTGAGGAATCTAAAAGATTCTCAAGGAGCCTATATTTGACCGTGATAGAAAAGGGTCATGTTTATACTCAAATTTCATGGTTTTTCACAAGGAATGTGATGGTGCAAGCCGTTCTTCATCCGAGTAACCTATTTTCATGCCATCCCCAGAGTTAGAGGTATAAAGTTTATTTTTTCCATGTGCTTATTAGATCTAGTTATTATATGTTTTGAACTTGAGGTCCATGTATGCCACCTTGTGAGAGGACCATTGTATGCCACTTTATGTGAGAGACTACTTCTTTGTCATGCGGAAGGAAAAAATATTGTGAGTGAGAGTTCTTATGGGAGAACATCTCTTAGGAGAGACATGTCACTCTAAATAATGGGTTCATCCTTATATTAGAAAAGATTGCATCATGTACTCATCATCTTCTTGCAAACACTAATGAAGCAGCCTCCCCACTCTTGACCCAGAGATTTTAGACGTAGTCCATACAAACTCCATTATCATATCATTTGTTATGTGTGCTTCACCATTATTTCTTCTTGTTTCATGTTGATGGTTTGTTGAAGTGTTGTTTAGATTATGCATTGCTCATTATTTCACATGCAAATATGCACCAGTAAAAGGTCTTGTATAACAGATATTTTTTTTTGAAAGCATTCACAAAAACTTCTTGAATCAATTACATTGGCTCAAAAACCTAATTTAAGAGTCCTTCACACTTACTCTCTTTACAAACTGTGATGGCACAAGTTGCATACAAGCAACTTGCGATGGTCAACATAGTTTTCATTTACTACAAGTTTGATGACACCTGGAAATGAGGAAAACTAAAATATAATTTTGAAGCTTCCCCTTTTGGATGATTTGGGAGTCGATTCTTCCATTTACTATTGAACATGATCTTGAATTCCTACTAGTTAGGCTTTATCTCTTATCCCATGGACCTTATCCCATTTCAAAGTGGATCTAGCCCTAGTATGGTGGATCTAAAACTTCCTCAATTGTCCTATAAAAGCACTATTTTCTATAGAGTCTGGGTTGTCTCTTGGAGACTTTGATTCTTTCCCTTATGTTGCTCATTTTACTTTGGAGGTTCATAATCCATCCTTAGATATTGATGAGATTGGAGGCTTATCATTGTGGAAAATAAAGGATGAGAAAAATGGGAGGGGTTTACAACATCAATGCCTCAAAGGGGTTGTAATATTTCTCTATTGCTATCAATACAAAGTACATTATTTTTCCCGTACACTATGTCTTTGTTTTTACATGCGTAGAATATGATTCCTTGATCTCTTGTTTAGAGTTATTTGAATATATCATATTGTCTATTTTGGTCTCTTTGTTTGTTTTGGTTGATTTGCAAGTTCCACTTTTGGAAATCAAAGTTGGGGCTTGAAGGAGCAAGTGAAGAGAGGAAGGAAGCTTGCATTGGATCCAAGCAAGTATTCTTCTTATGCTTCAAATATCTCTAGGGGGAGACATTGTATTTTGTCTGGTTGTTTCTAGGTTAAGCCACTAAGCCTAGGGAGATCACTTTTTCCCAAAGCAAGATTTATCCACAAAACAAGCTATTTTTCATAGATTTTTATATCTGTTGATATTGATTCAAGATGTCTGAACAATTCTTTTGAATGAGCTCAATGTATAATTTTCAACTGATTTTAATATCTTGGGCTTCACCTTTATTTTCTTCTTCATTATTTTCTGAATATTTCTATATCTTATTGTATATAACATCTTGTTTAGTCCTTAATTTGTATTTTTTGTATTAAATTGTATATTTCAGTTAAATAATTTAATTAAGTTATTTCGTTGTTTCTGTAAAGTTATCTCAATGATTGCTCTTATTATCATCATTCATTTTAATATTTGTAATATATTTATCATAGATTTATTTCATTTTGTTTTGATTGTATAAGTGGTTATTGCAAGGCTATAAAATCCCAGGTTACATTCCCATGTTTCTTGGTCCAGCCCACCAAGAAGTCGAAAAATGTTGCAAGAATAGCTTAGGCCATTTTTACCCATCAACATAAGGGAAATAAGAATATATACAAGAAAAGTAAGGAGGAAGGTTCAATTCCAGGAAATAACAATTTGAGCAAAAAGTGAAATGACTTAGGTATCATTAGTTGGGAAATTATGCTAACCAATGTCTTGGGAAGAATAAGTTGAATTCCAAATAGGTACCAATTGGTACTATAGAAGGAGTGGATGAAATATTGTCCCTATTTAAGACTATGCTCTCTAGGATCTCTTGTTTATGCTCTTAACATTGTGTCCAATGTTGGATGGTATGTAGATAATGGGGCTTTGAGACATGTGAATTATGACTTGAAATATTGTTTTTAGGAGTATGAAGGAGGTACAAGAGTGGAATTTGGTGATGATAGTACATATCCTATGGAAGGACTGGGCTCCCTTTTCTTTTGGATACCATCAAGGTTTGTTCTTGAGTTGAAATATGTTTTGTTTGTTCCTGGTTTGAAGTAAAAACTTATTTCCTATTCTTCTATGGTAGAGCTTCAATATATAGTTTCATTTGAATGATATCGTTGCACTATTAGTGAATTTTTTCCAACAAATATAAGGAATTTGGCTAGGGTTGTGCTAGATGGTGATGTTTACAGGTTGCTTGCTATGCTCATGGAACTTAAATATTATAGTGGGGAGCCAGGTGAGCCTTCTAGTCTTGTGGAGGAATATGTAGAACATGTTTTGTAGGATTCCATGGAGACAAGCTGAAAAACATATGGTGGAATCTAAGTGATTGATTCCAGTATTGCACTTGATGGAAGTGCTATAGAGTATAGGACCAGGGTTCTTAGTTTCCCTTAAAGAGAGGGATTGACCTTGATGATGTTATTGTTTTAGGATTATCTTAAAACTAAATAGGAAATCTTATTGAGGTTGTTGTGATAGTTGTTATAGGCTTTGAGGTGTATAGATGAGATACCAATGATTACAAGTTGTTGACAAACCTACATAGGTTGTTTCTTACACCATAAGATTGGTATTTTAAGATGGACAAGAAATTTTGTGTAGTCATCTATCTTTGTGGTTTTAATAGATTTTATCGACTTGTCTTAGTCTTGTATGGAGATGTGATTATCTATGTAGGATCCCATGAACAACTCCTCATGTGGTGTCTAAAGATTTTTTCCATGATGATGAATTCAAGGATGTTGTAGTTTGGAAAGTTGTTGACAACCTAGGGTTGTGTTCCTTTAGTACCACAAGTGATTATTGTTTCATGGAGGTTTACTATTCCATGAATATTATCTTGTGTTGTTCGACGTAGTGAAGCTTCACAACTTACAAGAATTACATTCCAATGTAGTGGAAGAATTTGGTGAATCTAGATGCAAAGATTCATGCATGTGTGGTCCTCTAGATCATTGGTATCTATTTCAATAATTCAAGGAAATGCAGAGGCCATTGTTCAAGAGGCCAATTTATGGGCTAGAGTAGAATTAGATCTAGATGTGGAGAATGTGAGATTGGTGTTGGATATGCCCTCACATTCTATGCAAACCCCTAGGAAGCTAAGATGGCTCAATAAAAAACTTTAGGATGCGTAGAAGAATATATGAGTGTGCCCCGATATTTAGTGAGGGTGAGTATACTTTATGGGAGATATGCATACAATGTTACATTGGATTCTTCCATGTGTGAGTCTTTAAATTGATTTGAGGAAGTGGCATGTGATGCATTCGTTGATGAGTATGATGTTTGGGAGACAATGGTTAATTCTAACACTATAGTAGGTTCATATTTGTGGATTGTAGGTTTGGTGGAGATGCATTGGGGAAGACTAGTGTTAGTGAAAAACATTTTCTATGTAAAGAGGGAGTGTTAGCTTTTGGGGTTACTTCAAAAGTGTTTAAGCCTTACTTGGGGGATGCATCATGTGATATGGGATGCATGGTGTGTTGATTTCCCTTGGTTGTTATATGATGAACATACACATTGTAGTTAACTTTCTCATGGATTACTTGATATAGACTTGATGCTTGTGTGGGATTCTTCCCTGAAGCATTGTAGACCTACATGGTTAGTGGATTTCATCATGGGGTGCATACATGGAGGTTGGTTACATCCTTAGCGTGATGACTTACCTTGGAAGATGAACATTTGTTATCTTGGTTAAAGACATGAAGCAATAAATGGCATGGAAACACGTGGTTGCTTGTATGGAGGCTTGTGCTTAGTTTGAAAAAACTTAGAATAAAAAGTGATAATGTAAATATGATAAACCTAAAAAACACATAAAATAAAAAATAAAAAAACATTAAAACATTGAAAATCTTTAAAAGAAAAGAATTAAAACAATAAAATCTTTTATTTAATAAAATAAATATAAAATAAAAACTAATATAATACTACAATACTTTTGTTCACATGGGGTAGCTCAAGCGGCAAGGGCCGTGGAAATGAAGTCTCACCGAACCGGAAGTCTTGGGTTCAAATTTTGGGCTACCCTTCCCCCGTTGAGGGGTACTTAATGGACATGTACATCGAAGAGTCCCGCCCCAGCTTACAAAAAAAATACTACAATACTTTTATTATTATAAAAACTAATAAAATATATTGATGAAAAAATAAATGGTTCGATAATCTAGTATACATGGCATATAAAAAATTACATACAATTATAAGAATGTCCATTCAAATATTTATAGTTACTTGTTTTTTCGGTATACTCCATGGAATATCTATTCAAATATTTATAGTTGCTTCTGTTTTTTTTGCACTCCATATATTATTGTTGATGTACATGTCTAATGGTCCTAGCAATGGTTGGTCTTTTTTGTCATCTTAATGAATTGACGCATTCAACTAAAAGTTATAGAGGTTGTTTCAATGGAGGTTAATGTAAAATGTTAAGTAATCTTATCAACATAATGTTGGGCATAGAATACCTATAATTTATATTTTGAATTGTAAATTTAAAATAATTTTTGTATTTAATAAAGAATAATAATGATATTAATTTATATATTTTTTTAGTTTATAAATTTAATTAAATATTTTTTTGAAAAAAATTGTGTAAATATTTATTTGTTCGATTTCTGCTGGACACTCTATCCATTATCATAACCAGAAAACAAACAAAATAATGGTCCCTGATAATGTGGATAAGGTAAACATTTATATAATTTATTTTGGAAAATCTCTAATTTTAAAATAGATTTTACCAAATTTTATATTAATAATATTATATTTTTAATTTAAAAATAAATTTTATTTTTTAATTATTTATATTATATTAAATTATACACATTAATATTTTATATTTATAATATATCAAAATTTAAATAAATTTATATTTTTTAAAATTTTAAATAATTAAAAAAACAAATAATATTATACAAATTAATTTTTTAATAAAACCATATAAAAAAATGGGTCATGCTTATTGAAAAAAGGAGGTGGAATGGCATTACGACACCATACAAATTTAAAAAATTTAAGAAAATAAATTACAAAATAGTAAAAAATGGATCATAAATGTTTATGGAAAGAAAAAGAAGTTGAAATGACATTAGGTGTTCCTTACGCTTCTAAACTTCAATTCGGTCAAGAGTTTGATAATGTTTTCTTTGAAGTGGTTTTATTTTAATTGATTTGATTTAATTTTTGTTAAAATAAATTTAAAAATTAATTAAAATTAATAATTTAAATTTCGTGGAAATAGATATTTAATTATTAATTTAATTATGTAAAATATTATTTAATTATTTAATTTGATAAGTTTATAATTAATTTTTTTAAATGATAGATGAATTGGTGGCTATTTATAATATTTAAATTGAGTTTATTTTAATTAATAATAGATGAAATATTTTTTATTTGAATATTTTTTCTAATTAATCTTGTTTAAAATATTGTAGAAAATTTTAAAAATCAAAAGTTTAAATTGTTTACTCTAAGTTTAAGTTGCAAAATTCAAGTACGTTTTTAAGATGATAATTCCATTCATACATTCAAAAATACATTTTAAACAATAAAAAATCACAATTTTTCTAAAAATTACATCGTTGAATTCTAATAAAAAGAATTTATTTCATCTATTAATTAAACTAAACTTTTAAATTGTTACATTTTTAATACAACAAATTTTCCACTCAACTAAAGTTTCACTTCGTAAGCCAATGAATAGTCTACCAAATCCCCAAAAATAATTTATAACAATCTTCAAAAGTGTAAAATACAAAAATAAGTTTTAAAAAAAACTTTTTGATTTTTTTAAAAATAAACTGAATTTTCTATTAAATCCCCAAAGACAATTTATAATAATCGCTTATCCTAAAGATGTGTAAGACACAAAATACGATAAACCCAAAGAACGATTTTCAAAGGTAAAGGGTCAGGCTCATTTATGTGTGGATCCCACAGATGGAAAAAGGATGGCAAGCCAAGATAATTATATAAAAAGGTCATGGCTTGTGGGGCAAGAGAATATTATTTTTATTTTTATCGAATTTTTGCCACGATGAATGTTGTGTTTGAAGATAATGTTGGAAAAGAGGAAGTACCATTGAGTTGGTTCTATAATTAATCTAGATCCATCTAACTCTGGATTTATCATGAGCCGAAAGTGATCAAATCACTAGAGGTGCAAACCTTCTTTTCGGAGTGTGGAATTTGAGGAAAGGTTTGCAGCTCGAGGGATTTGATCCCTCTCGGTGCATGATAGATCCGAAGCTAGATGGATCTAGGCTGGTTCCAGTTGAGGGTGACAATGACACATTTTTAGATTATCATTATTATGTATAAGTTTGAGATAAACTTCATACTTTGAAATTTACATTATGTTTTCTTTGTTTGACATGACTATGTCATTCTCTTCTTTAATTTTGTTTTCGTTGCTTTCCTTGAATGGTTTGTACATCTACGCTTGGATGCTTTAAGTGGTTTGTGTGTTTATGTGCTTGGATTTGGATGGTAATGTTTGTGAAAGTTACAATTGTTGTGTTAATATATTTCTATATGTGTATGTAACTGTCTGTTAATAATTTGTTGGTGATGAAGAAGGGAGACAATATTGTCAATAGTTTGCAAGAGGATTGATATTGCACATATATTTCATTTAATTTTAGGTATCACAACTTTTGACAATTAATAATTATTAATAGTGTCCCTAGGTATTACAAATTTTGAAGAGTAGTTTTAATAATTTACTGCATAAAGATTACTCTTGAAATCATTTGTTTCATTGCTAATATTTGAAATAATTTATTTCCTTCAAAATGTTTTGATGATTTTTTGTATCTATAGTTTGTTTTGCAAAAGTCAAGAAATAATGTAATTTTGATCTTTTAATGAGTGGTAAGATTTACAAAATCTTTAAATTATTTGTTAGTTTTTCCATCTTTTCATATCGATTATATGAAAAGGTTAGTTGATATTGTAAATTCTTTAACTTGAACTATTGTAGTAAACATCATACCTTGTCTCTCTTGCTTTCCAATATTAATAGGTTGAATTACTATAACACAAAAATAAATGCAAATTGTCAATCATGTTTTGTGCTTACACTAAAATCAATGCACATTGTTAATCCAATCACTTTAAGTTAATGTATCATCATACATTGAGTTACATCAGATTAGAAATCATCATCTACACTTAAATCAATGCATCTAATGCACACAATTAAATGAGACTAGAAAAGATCTACACTGAAATCAATGAATCTAATGCAAGCAATCAAATAAAATTAGAAATCAACATATACACTAAAATCAATGCAACTAGTGTAAACAATAAAATAAGATTAGAAATCAACATCTACATTGAAATCAATGCATCTAGTACAAGCAATCAAATACAATTAGAAATCAACATCTACACTAAAATCAATGCATCTAGTGCAAGCAACCAAATAGGATTAGAAATCACCATCTACACTGAAATAAATGCATCTAGTATAAGCAATCAAATAGGATTAAAAATCACAATCTACACTGAAATCAATACATCTAGTGCAAGCAATCAAATAGAATTAGAAATCATTGAGCGTTGCGACGGCTAGAGACAATCTAGGGCTCGGTTAGGGTCTGTGGAATCTGATCCTTGCAGATAGAGGCTGCACGTGGCGTGGAAAGGAAAAAACCTATCAGGGAAGGCGAAGGATGAAGCATCGTTTCAGGGCAATAACACTGACCGTAGGCGACAACTACACACTCAACGAAACTCTACTGCAATCGTTTTGGGAAAATCTGTTGATATGGAAGAGGATATCGTAGACTACTCCACAAACTCAATGGATAAAATGCCAATTTGGATTGAGGATCCACCTTAGCATCTCTCTTTGCACTCACCGATGATATCCTGGGTACCGGCTAACCAGGTCAAGCCCTATATTACTGATATGGAAGATGCCAAGACCTCTCTCAATGCCCTAGGGTTTTCTCATCCTACCTTTGCAGTTGGTGTAGGTATTGACCTCATTCTGTTGGACTATCAACCCCAACAGGCACTTACGATCCCATCTCTGTCAGAGCTACAAATATGGGAGCTTGAGCAACTCTCCAAGTTTTCATCTAGACCAGGTGAAACATCTGCTTCGGCAGTAGGGTTTATCCAAAGAAGGAACCATAGTTTTTGAATGATTGGGGCTTAATATTTCAGGTGGCGCAAATCCTGAAACCTGGATCCCTCGGTCGACGCATACTATAAAAACCTCAGGCTATTTTGAAGGCATCTTGCAACAGTTCTTAGACCATTAAGAGGTTAGGATTTCTGACTTTGATGAATCTCACCTAGAGAAGAGGGCAAACATGTGAAGAACAATCCAAAAAATTATGGGGGGGGAGTCTAAGTGCACAAAGGCTAGGGAACATGAATGATTACTAGTTTTTGGCGAAGGCATTAACATGCCACAGGTTGCAGAAACAGAGAGCTCGGTGTGGGTCGGCAAGATCAAAGGATGTAACTACTCCCCATCATGACTCAAGAGATGGGTGACGGAAATCTAGGGCGATACCCTTGACCAATTACCAGCGGTCCTCACTATGAAAAGAGGGTGGTTTGCCCTCATCTTCACTCACCCTGACCAGGCGAATTGGGTCCTCTCTAAATTTTTCCATATAAAGATGACTTTGGTCCTTCTAAAGCATTAGATGCCTCTTTTTCACCCAGGCAAAGAAAAATTGGGGTCGGGTCCTATATGGATTAGAATGTCAAGCTTACCACTCCAATTTTGGTCCGAGGATGTGTTCATATGCGTCGAGGATGATCTGGGGGTCTACTTAGACCATGGCAAGTCCTTCATTAAAACGGGGATGTAGTTATAGCTAGAATACTAGTTCACTTAGATACCAAGGAAGGTCTCATGGAGAGTCTTCATCTCCAGTACTGTGGTCACATTAGATGGAAGATTCTAGACTATGAAGGGGTCCCTTTTTGCTGCAAAAGATGCCAGGAAGTTGGAAATCTCTATAAGGATTTACCGTTGATCAATAATGTGAACAAGGAGACATCCAAAAGGCAAGAATAGACTGGAACAAAAATTCAAGTTGATGAAGAAGTGCCTACTCCAACAAAAGTGACCACAAATCCACCAAGGCGACAGAAGTACACTGGAAAGACCCCACAGCATCAGGAAGCTCGACCACCTTCAGCAAGGGTTACTCGATCACACTCTATTGGATCTAGTACGATTTCGGGTAATATACTCTCTCCTTATCCCCCTAATACATCTCATGAATTTATTTCAGAATGTGCAAATATATCATTATCTTTATCTAGTTTTGTTTTGTCTACATGCAATTTGAACCTGACCCCTTGTCCTGTGGCCACAATTACCCCATGCAACTTTTCCCCTGACCCAACTACCCTGGAAGGGGTCTCCATACCGCATCCCCTTGTAGGCACGGATTCACCAGACAATAGTTCCAGCCATAGGTACAATCTTCAATCCCATACTCACCCAAATCATTTCCCTCCCTATGGAATTGGTGAACCCTCCTCCCCAAAACCTCTGGGAACATCAAGAGGAAGACACTCCAACATATCAAAAGTTATCCATTAGGCTAGTATCGAGGTGGCAACTGGGAAAAAAATCTCCATTGACCAGGTTCTTAGAGTAAAAGGAAACCCTAATATGGTTACCTCATGAAGTGCCCATCTTTCAATTGTAGGGGTTTGGCTAGCCCTGATAAAAAATTGGCCCTCAAACTATTATTTGAAGTGGAGAGGTTGGATGTTATATATCTTCAAGAGACCCTGGGAGATGGAGAAACTATCAACAATTTTCTGAAATCTATCCTAATAGGTTGGACCTTTCATTCCCTGGATGTGAGAGGTCAGTCTGGAGGTTGTGATATTGGATTCAACAACAGATCTATGAAGCTCAAAAATTTATGGGGGAGGGAAGTCCTTGGAACAAAAAAATCATCTAACAAGACTGGAAGAAGAAAAGAATAGACTATTAAGACAAAAAGAGGAAGCATGGAGATGAAAAGGCAGAGCAATATGGCTCCAAGAAAGGGATGACAATACAAATATTTTTCAGCAATGTGCGATGGGGAGGAAGATAACCAATACCATATGAACATTAAGAGATCAAGCTGGAAGGGAGGCCATTATCTTCAGTCAACTAGCAAACATGGGTATCAGACACTTTAGTCATTTATTCATAGACCCTTGAGAAGCACATATTAGAGGTACTTAGCATTTCCAGAACAATGCCTCATTTTGTGGATGATGATGACTTGGAGAACTTGAACAAACCTGTCACTATGGGCGAAATAGAAGAAGTCCTGAAATGGTTCAAGAAAGACAAAAGTCTGAGACCGTATGGTTGATCCATTGAATTCTATCTTACCTTCTTTGAATTAATTGGCAAGGAGCTTCTCTTGACGATCAAAGACTACAAATTGTCTAGAAATATGTATGAGGGTTTCAATTCTACTTTATTGCCCTCATTCCTAAATTGGACAACCCCCTTAATTTCGATGACTATCGACCTATTTCCTTATTCAATTGTATCTACAAAATCATCACCAAAATCATCACCAATCGTATCAAACCTATCTTATCCCATCATATCTCCAAAGAACAATTTTCATTCCTTAACCACAGGCAGATGAATGAATACATAAGCACTGCACAAGAAGGCCTCCACTCCATCAAACTCAAGAGCCTCAAAAGCATCACTCTCAAAATTGACCTGTCCAAAGATTTTGATTGTGCCAGCTAGACCTACCTCCACCTTATCCTCACCCACATCGACTTTCCTCACATATTCATTAATTGGATCATGTGTTGTATCACGTCTGCTTCCTATAAAATTTTCATCAATGAGGTTGCTTCCAAATTCTTTCATGCCGAGAGGGATCCCAAACAAGGTGCCCATTATCTCCACTACTCGTCCTTCTAATCATGTAGGGATTAAGTAAGCTCATATCCACTACTAGATCATCTGGGGATTTACATGGGGTTAAAATGTTTGATGTTATTTATCTTACTCATCTATTATTTGTTGATGATGTCCTCATATTCCTTGATGGATCCATTAGAGATTCCACAAATTTCATGCAAATACTATCCCTTTTCTACAAAGCTAGTGGAATGAATCTGAATTACAATAAGTCTACCATTATGACAGTAAACTTCTCTCTCAAGGAACGAAGATATGCTCTACATCAATTTCAATACAAACATTTGGACCTTTACGAGGGAATAAAGTATTTTGGTTACAAACTAAAGGCAAACAGTTATCGTATTGTGGATTGGACTTGGCTGATAGAAAAAATTGAGCGTCATATCAACATATGGAAATAGTGATGGCTATCACATGCAGGAAAATTAGTGCTCATTAAATCAGTGTTAGAAGCGATACCAATATACTGGATGGCATTGGCTTCGATCCCTAAAGGTATCATCTGTAAAATACAACACATATGTCATAGATTCTTATGGAGAGGAAATCATGATGGCAGACTTTCGCTTGGGCCAAATGGGAGCATATAGAAAAACCCAAAAAATGGGGTGGTTGGGGATTAAAGGATCTAAACTATTTTTCAAAAGAACTTGCGACAAAAATGGGTTGGCAGATACTCTCATCCATCAATTTATGGTGAGAGGTGGTATATCATAAATACATTTATCCCCAGTCGATATTTAAATGGATTCGTAGCCCAATCATCAACAAACCTGGAGTCTCCACCATATGGAGAGAAATCACACACTCCATACTAGTTATAAAAAAAGGTTTGGCTTGGTGAATTAGATCAAGAGAACAAGTATGTATTGGCAAAGATACTTGTTCGATTTGTGGGAAAGCACACCTCCTTCTGCTTGACCTTGGGCAGTTCCTTGATTCAGCTGACATAAAATATCTATCCCAGATTGCAGATGAAGGAAATACAACTTGGCTTTCATAGGCTTGGAAATCGGCACACAACCTCATGATCCTTGACAATCAGAGAAATGATTGGAATAGATATATTGGTGCTCTTGAAGAATCCCATGTCATAATTATAGAACATGAGGATGAATTAATATGGGTTGTTTCTCCCCGTGGAAAATATGCCCCTAATGATGTTGAAATATAGCAACAAGAATATTCCAATTTAATATGTCCTTGAATTAGATTGTGAATTAAATCGAATTTAGTCTTAACAACTACTTGGAAATAATTAATTAATTTTTTTCAAATTAGTTAGTTGGAGAAATTCAAGTTAGAAGTCTTTCTAAAGTCATGCAAGAGTTATCCCTTAAATTAAGGACATAAGATTGAGTTATATTTGAGTTGTAATTAGTTGACTCAGTTTACTAAGTTAAGTCCAGTTAAATTAGTTCCAAATTGTTTGAGGAACTAATAGAGAGTTAACAGTCAGTTGATGCATGCATGCACACAACTAGTGCTACTCCAGTTAACTGAAGATTCCCTCATCAGAAACTCATGCATGTCTATTCTGAGAAAGAACCAGTTGAGATTAAAGTCAAGGACAATGTACTATCAGTTGCATGTGTTTTCTTATAAAGAAAACTCATGCGTGCAGTCAAGGAATCATCCTTGAGGATTGTGCAGTTCTGACAGTGTGTGAGAGAGGTTCTCCACTTGGTAATAGGAGAATCATCCCAGAGGAACAACACAAGGAAATAGGAGCTTGGAGGGTGCAGAGGAAGCTTTGAGAGAATCCAAGATTGCCTATGAGCATCTATGAGGATTGTACTGAGAGCTAGCTAGCTGTGAGAGCTAAGGATTTGTATAATTCCTATGTATTTCCACCTTGTATGATAATACATATAGTAGGATTTTTAGTTGAGGCTTTCCCCAAAGTATTTTCATGTGTATCGTGCAATTGATTCTTCTTCTTTTGGTTATATTGTTCAGCTCAATCTTTAAGCTTCCACAAATTGATAGTAGAAGTAGGTTATAGTATTCTTCTTTGATTTATATTACATTATCGCGTTAACCTACATCAGATTTTCTACATCGTATGAGAGCTGTGAAAATTATACTGAGAAGATAATTCAAAGTTTGAAGTTTGGGGTTGCAGGTGCAAATTGAATTCATATCATACTTCAAGGTTGGCCAATGGCATTCTATGGCTTGAGACTCGAGTATGCCTTGGAAAGTAGCTCAAATTGCATAGCATGGAAAGATAGAATGGAGGTTGTATTAGAAGACAATGGATTGAAGGAATTCATTGATTAAGAAATCCCAAAGCCAACTTCAACTAATGCACAAGAGTTGGCTGAGTGGAAGAAGTGTGTAGAAAAGGCGAGACGGATCATCCTTGAGGGAGTTCGAGACCATATTGTCTCGAGTCTCCATGGGAAGGATACTCCATTTTCAATGTGGAAGACATTGAAGGACCTCTACCAGAACAATAGCAACGAGAGGGAATTGGTGCTCAAGGATAAGCTTTAAAGAATCAAGATGGAGAAGGGCGATACTATTTCCACATATATTCACAAGCTCACCACCTGTAGAGATGATCTTGGCAGTGTGGGAATAACTACTGCCGATGATGATATGGTGAGCCTCGCTCTCCTTGGCCTTCCAAAGAGTTGGAATAGCTACTAGGACTCTGTGAATGGAAGGGAGAAACTGTCAAATTGGGAACAACTGTGGTCAAATATTATGTAGGAGGAGATCAAGAGGAGCACACAAGATGGTTCTTCATCCAAGGGTGATGATGAAGAAAATCTGGCCTTAGCAAGTAAGGCAAGGAAAGGGAAGGGGAAGGATTCACATTTCAAATCGAATTCTTCTCATGGAGGGAAGAAGAGTGACATGTATAAAGTAAGATGCTTTAATTGTCACAAGATGGGACATTATGCAACTAATTGCCCATCGAAGAAGTCCAAGAAGGGATCCTCGAAAGGATCAGAAGGTGAGGCATTAGCCTCTCAGTTCGAAATGGACTTTACCCTCATCGCATGCATGGTGTCATCAATGATGGGTTGTGTCTGGTATCTTGACAGTGGAGCCTCATTTTGCATGACCGGTGATAAAAATTTATTCAGTGCCTTGGAGGAGAAAGACCTCAAGATGTGCATAGAGATGGGTGATTATGGAAGGTATAGTGTTTCAGGAGTGGGAACAGTTGCTTTTCAGAGGGAGCATGGAGCTCCTATCACCTTGACAGATGTGAAGTATGTGCCTCGACTGAAGAAGAACTTGGTATCGGTCGTGATGTTAGAGGATAAAGGCTACGATGTTGTCTTCAGTAAGGAAAGGCATTCCTAAGACACATAGCCACAGGTCAAACCAAGAGGATAGGGATTCGGGTGAAGAATCTCTATAAACTAGAGGTAGATGATTGTGCAGTATTGAGTACAAAAGCAGAATTGGTGCAAAGCCAAGACATTGGCGAGTTGTGGCACAAGTGGTTGGGCCATTTGGATCATGGGGCTTTGAAGATAATGCAACAGATATCTACATGACTTCCCAAAGGTAAACTTGAGCAAGTTGACACATGAAAAGTTTGTACCTTGGGAAAGTACACCAAGTATTCCTTTCATGATCGAGACAGTCGAGTAGAGGCTATCTTAGAGTGTGTTCATACTGATTTGTGTGGACCATTCTCAACGGCATCCACAACAAAGAAAAGGTATTATGTGATTTCCATTGATGACTATTCTCGTAAATGCTGGATTTATTTCATGCAGAAGAAGGACCAAAATTTCACAAATTGTTAGTTCAAATATTTGGTCGAGAAAGAGTCAAGGAAGAATATCAAGGCCTTGAGAAGCGACAACAGTGGAGAATATGTCTCTCAAGAGTTTAAGGACTTCTGTGTAGTGGAAGGAATTAAATGAGAGTTGACAGCACCTCATAACCCACAACAGAATGGGGCGTTCGAGAGGAAGAATAGAACTATTGTAGGGATAGCATGGGAAATGATGCATGACCAAGGCCAACCACTTCACTTGTGGGCTGAGGCATGCAACACAACAATCTATTTGAAGAATAGAAGCCTGTATCGCATACTTGGGATGAAGACACCAGAGGAAACTTTCTCCGGTAAGAGACCAGATGTGGGTCACTTCAGGATCTTTGGTTCATCAGTATATTTTCGTGTGACAAAGGATGCACGGAAGAAGCTTGAGCTGACAACAAAGTTGGGGACATTTGTGGGGTACACTGATACACCTCACAACTATCGGGTGTAGTTGCCTACCAATTGAAGGACAGTGGTTCGCAGATATCTCAAGTTTGATGAGCAGAAGACCATGCAAGTTTCCCTTGAGAGGGAGCTCCAACTATAGACTGTGGAGGAACTGTTGATTCCTAAGGAGGAGGAGCCTTAGACTGATGCGGAGTAGCTGCATGCAAAGGTTCCAGGAGTGGAGACATCCACTCAATCAAAGTCTTCTAGAGATGGATAGAAGTGCACAAGAGAAGTTGACAGATTGTTGAAGGATGCGAGAGAGAATGTGGGAGCACCATCTTCTCAGCGCAAATAGAGGAGGTCACCTGAGAGGTACACTGGATACATGGCCCTTGCTAGGGAATGTGTTGAGATCAAGCCATATTCCTTTGACGAAGCAGTGCAGCAGTCGATTTGGGTAGATTCTATGGTGGATTATGACTCCATAGTTCTTAACAGTGTTTGGGACGTGGTTCTGAGACTGGAGAACAAGTCAGTTGTGAGTTCCCGTTGGCTTTACAAGGTAAAGCAAGTTGTTGATGTTAGTGTGGAGAAGCATAAGACAATATTTGTTTCCCGTCGCTTTTCATAGGTCGAGGGGATTGACTATGATGAGACTTTTGCTCCTATCGCAAGGTACTCATCTATCAGATCTATGTTGGCACTATCAGCATAGATGGGTTGGAAGATCCATCAGATGGATGTGAAGACTACATTCCTCAATGGCCAGATTGAGGAAGAGGTGTACATATAGCAGCCGTAAGGTTTTGATACCTTTGATCATGAGTCACATGTGTGCCAACTCAAGAGAGCGTTGTATGGGCTGCATCAAGAACCTTGTTCTTGGTACACCAAGATAGACAACTACTTCACCGGGATGGGCTTCACAAAGAGTGAAGCTAATGCAAAATTGTACCACATCAAGATGAAAGGTAAGTTGTTGATCATCGTACTTTATGTTGATGATCTCATATTGACTGGTGATGATCAGTTGATCATGTCTTGCAAGGAGGACCTTGCAAGAGAATTCGAGATGAAAGACATGGGTCTCACGCATTACTTCCTTGGCATGGAAGTGTGGCAGAAGGATGGGGAGTTGTTTGTGTCTCAGGGGAAGTATGCCAACGAGATACTCAAGAGATTCCACATGGAGAAGTGCAAGCTCATGCAGACTCCTCTAGCAGGTAACTGGAGGACGGAGGTTTCTACTTCAAGAGAAGTGGTAGAGGCTATTGTGTACTGGCAGCTTATGGGTTCACTAATGTACTTAGTGAACACACGACCAGATTTGTGCTATGCGGTGAACCAGCTGAGTCAAGCGATGGTTCAGCCTACCAAGATGTTTTGGAAGGCAGCAAAGCATGTATTGAGATACCTCATAGAAACATCTCAGTATGGATTATGGTACAAATGGACAGAGGGAGTTTAGCTACAGGGCTTCACTGATGCATATTGGGCAGGGAGTCCATCAGATTGGAAGAGCACATCAGAAGGGATTTTCAACCTTGGGTCAACGACAATTTCTTGGTACAGTAAGAAACAAAGGTTAGTTGCACTTAACTCAATAGAGACAGAATACATGGCTACAAGTCAGGCATCATGTGAGGCCATCTGGATGCGGAAAATCCTAGTTGGTTTGTTTGATCAGAGGATGGATCCAACTGTGATCTATTGTGATAATCACAGTTGTATCAAACTCTCTGAGAATCCAATATTTCATGATAGGTCCAAGCACTCGAAACTCGGTATCATCATATTAGAGACTGTGTAGCGAGGAGGATCATGTTGCTGTAGTATATTTTGACAGAGGAGCAAGATGCTAACATTTTGACAAAGGCATTGTCAAAGTGTAAATTCGAGTTCCATAGAGACAGGATCGGGGTGCCAGATAATCCCTTTCTTGTTGAGAGGGAGTGTTGAAATATGGAAACAAGAATATTCCAATTTAATTTTTCCTTGAATTAAACTTTGAATTAAAATCGAATTTAGTCTTAACAGCTACTTGGAAATAATTAATTAATTTGTTTCAAATTAATTAGTTGGAGAAATTCAAGTTAGAAGTCTTTCTAAAGTCATGCAAGAGTTATCCCTTATATTAAGGAGATAAGATTAAGTTATATTTGAGTTGTAATTAGTTGACTCAGTTTACTGAGTTAATTCCAGTTAAATTAGTTCCAAATTGTTTGAGGAACTAATAGAGAGTTAACAGTCAGTTGATGCACGCATGCACTCAACTAGTGCTACTCCAGTTAACTGAAGATTCCCTCATCAGAAACTCATGCATGTCTATTCTGAGAAAGAACCAGTTGAGATTAAAGTCAGGGACAATGTACTATCAGTTTCATGTGTTTTATTATAAAGAAAACTCATGCATGCAGTCAAGGAATCATCCTTGAGGATTACGTAGTTCTGACAGTGTGTGAGAGAGGTTCTCCACTTGGTAACATGAGAATCATCCCAGAGGAATAGTGTAAGGAAATAGGAGCTTGGAGAGTAGAGAGGAAGGCTTGAGAGAAGCCAAGATTGTCTATGAGCATCTGTGAGGATTGTACTGAGAGTTGGCTAGCTATGAGAGCTAAGGCTTTGTATAATTCCTATGTATTTCCACCTTGTATGATAATATAGATAGTGGGGTTTTTTGCTGAGGCTTTCCCCAAAGTATTTTCATGTGTATTGTGTGATTGATTCTTCTTATTTTGGTTATATTGTTCAACTCGATATTTTAGCTTCCGCAAATTAATAGTAGTAGTAGGTTATAGTATTCTTCTTTGATTTATATTGCATTATCGGGTTAACCTATATTAGATTTTCTACAAAGGAAGGATACTCTTTCATAGTATCGAAGCGTGAAACTGAGGTATCTGAGTGGTGGTGTCAACCCCTCTAGAAATTAAAGGTGCTTCTCAAATCAAGATTGTTCATGTGGTGCCTATTAACCAACAAAGCACCTATTGATGACAACCTACACAACAAATCTATCCATGGCCCCTATCGTTGTTGTCTCTGTAAGGAAGAATTTAAAACCATATACCACATATTCCTGTCGTGTCTAGTGACCCAGTAGGTATGGCAACAAATTTACCTCTCCCTTGACATTACTAGCAGATGGCAGGGGGGAAATTTCCTATCTACGTGGCAATCTTGGTGGCGCTCCGCACAGTCACAGAAAATCTGCAACCTCCCTCTCTTAGTCTGTTGGGGCATATGGCTAGCAAGGAACAAAATTATTTTTCAGGATTCCCTCATCATTTGGAACAACATTTGCACCACTATAAAGGCCCTTTTCCATCTGATCCCTGAAGAGGAACCCAAGAACTGGACTCGAAACATTGTACCTGAAGTCATAAACAAATCCTTCCCATGGGCATACTTTGACGGATCTACTCAAGAAATTGGTTGTGGGGAAGGAGCTATATTATATCTCCCTGACAATCATTATTACAAACTAAATATGGGGTTTGGATGTGGCACAGAAAATTATGTAGAATTAAACAGCCTCAGATTACTCCTCATTTTTTCACTTAAGAAGAATTGTAACCAAATTCAGATCTTTGGAGACTCAAAAATTGTCATTGATTGGTTCAACTCACTTACTCATTGTCACGTGCACACACTCAGAGGTTTATTGGAAGAAATTACAACATTAAAGTCACAATTTGATTTAATTGTTTGCACCCGCATTTATAGGGAAAGGAACCAAATTTCCGATAGTATTTCCAAGGAAGCCACACAGCAGCCCAACGGCCAATGGTTAATATTGTAACAAATGGAATAGGAAAGCTACCAATATTACCACAGGCCTTTCATTGAGCATAAGGGGGAAGCAAAGCCGAATGATCAATCTCCATGATCTTCGACAGATCTTGTTAGACACTTTTTGCTATTATTTTTGCATCAGACAGTTACTTTACACTGCTCATACTACATGTATATATATTTATCATTTTTGTTAGATATAAATGAACTATGAACTAATATACTAGGATATATGGCTCGGTCCATCTCTGCTACATGTATAATACTTTATGTTGTTGATACAACATGTAATTTTCAATATTAATATAATGGAAATTACGATTTTTTCCTTGGGAAAAAAAAGAATTAGAAATCACCATCTACACCGAAGTCAATGCATATAGAGTAAGCAATCAAATAGAATTAGAAATCAACGTAGACACTGAAATCAATGCATTTAGTGCAAGCAATCAAATAGAATTAGGAAAAATCTACACTGAAATCATTGCGTATAGTGCAAGCAATCAAATAGGATCAACATCTACACTGAAATCAATGCATATAGTGCAAGCAATAAAATATCATTAGAAATCAACATCTACACTTAAATTAATGCATCTAGTGCAAGCAATTAAATAGGATTAGAAATCACCATCTACCATGAATTCAATGCATTTAGTGTAAAAAATATTCTTCCCTCTCTCCCCCCTCCATCTATATCTATATCTCCCTCCATCTATCCTTCTTTGTCTCTCTATCTCACCCCAAACATACACACTCTCTCTCCATCTCTTCCTTTTCGCCCCCCCTCTCTCTTCCTCCACGTTTCTCTCTATATGTCTTTTTTCTTCCCTCCCTCTCTTCCCTTCCAAATCGATTTCTTTGTCCTCCCTCTCTCCTTCGCTCTCTCAATTCATCTCTCTCCACTTCTCTCCCAGCTCCCTCTCTCTCCCCCCATCTCTCTCTCTCTCTCTCTCTCTCTCTCTCTCTCTCTTTTCCCTCCAATCCTATCACTATCCCCCTCCCTCTCTACTTCTCTCACTCCCCACCTCTCTCTTACCCTTCTCTCCCTCTCTCACTCCTCTCGTTCTCTCTCTTTCCATTTCCCCTCTCGCATGTCCTTCAGTTTATCTAATTCAATGCAGGCAATCAAATAGGATTATAAATCACCATCTACACTGAAATCAAAGCATCTAGTGCAATAATTCTTCTTCCCTATCTCCCCCCTCCATCTATATCTATATCTCCCTCCATCTCTCCTTCTTTTTCTCTCTAACTCACCCCCCCCAAGCACACATGCTTTCTCCCTCCAAATCTATTTATCCCTCCCTCTCTCTATCTCCCTCTTCTTCCCTCTCTCCACCTTTCATCTATATATCTATCTCTCTCTGTCTCTCTTTTGTCTCTCTATATCACCCCCAAAACATACACACTCTTTCTCCATATTTATCTATCTATCCCTCCCTCCCTCTCTTTCTTCCCCTTCTCTCCATCTCTCCCCCCTTCTATCTCTCTTCCCTCTTGCTCTCCTCTCTTCCTCTCTCTCCAACTCCCTTATCACTCCTTCCCTCTTTCTCCACCTTTCTCTCTTTGTGTCTTTCTTATTACCTCCCTCTTTCTCTCCCTTCCTCTCTCCTTCTCTCTCTCACATCAAATATCTCTTCCTTCCCCTCTCTCCATTTCTCTCCTACCTCCCTTTGTCTCTCCCCCTCATCTCTCTCTCTCTCTCTC
>APFE030738049.1:8646-21168 GCA_000404065.3 Pinus taeda | reverse complement strand
TTTTTTAATTAAAGTTAAATTTTATTTAGAAAATACAAATCTATTTTACTTTCTAAATTATTTTTAACTTTATTTGCATTTTCTCAACTATAAAGATGTGTTATTAATTTTCATAAGCAATGTGTGTCATGATATTTCTATTGTTATGGGGAATTAAGTGTATAATGTCTTAATTTATTAGGACATTTATTTTGGAAATTTTCTTTCAATTTGTTTTATGTGATATTTGCTATGCATGTAATGAGTTTTATTATGTAGTGCTCTTATTTGTGGGGATATAATCACACAAATGGCACCATTAAATTGATATTCACATGAAATAAAAGAAAATAATTAATTAATTATAGTAAAAATCAGATAAATATTAAAAAGAAACACTTGTCTTTTTAAGAAATCACTAATTGGCTGCAGACCTCAGACATTCCACCCAGCCATAAACCATGTTGCCCATGATTCTTTCAATACTGAGTCAACATTGAGTTTGGTCCTAAACTCCGCAGGGTCAATGGCATACATGCAACCAAATACATACCAATACTAAACAAAATCAGACCAAGGTACCAAACCTAGTAGTATCCTATTAATAGTTTAACATCCCCCATCAATTCCACAACCTAGGTAGTGCACCCCCTTCTCTGCACCTGCAGACCATTACATTGTGCCACTACCCTTCCAATGTGCCCAATTCAACCAGTTAGGGATGTTTTAGAGCCCTATGATTTCCCAAGAGTTCCAACCATCCTCAAGGATTACAAGGTACCTTTATGATCTCACACTGATGAGATCCATCGCCTTTCCACAAGTTCCCTAGGATTTTACTAAGTTCAATCATGTCACTGTAAAGTCACCCTTGCTTCCTTTCTAGGGAGTCCATTCACCTCCCATGAGTTAGAATGATGTCATGAGAATCCCCGTGACTCTAACATTGTTCACTTTTATGTGCATGCCCACTTGTTTGACAAGTTGCACTATCTAAATTCAATTTATGATCTTAGGATAAAACATCTACACTTTTTAACTGATGCTTGTTTTAATACTATCTTAGCCAACTATCCTTAATCCCTTCATCACTTATCCCTTAGGTCCCTTTCACACTCATGGAGTCTTGGCCCCTTATACTCTCTTGCCTGACTTAGTCTACAATAGAGGGGTATTTTATTAATATGCATTTGATTTCATTTTTACAAAACTAGGTTCTTAGACCTCAAAACATATAAACACATGCACACTTCCCTAAAATGCATATATACATAGGCATGATAGCTCTAAAGTATTCCTCGGTTCACCAGTCTAAATAGGGTATGTATGTCACATACATAGGGGTCATCCTAGGGGTATTACATTTCCCTCCCCCTTATTTATGCTTTGTCCTTAGTGCATTATATATACAAATAAAATTATTTGAAAAGACTAGGGTACTTTATCCTCATAGCGTCTTCATGCTCCCTTGTGGCATCTTTAACACTAAAATGTGTCCATTGTACCTTTACCAAGGTGATGCTTGATTTCATAACACCATGACCTTCCTGTCTAAATTTCCCACTTGTTGAACTTGAAAGTCTACTTTTGGCTCCACCTAAATCATATTCCAATCAATTACATTCTTAGCATCATAAAAGTACTTTGTAAGTAACAAAATATGAAACAAATTATGAATATGCATGGATGTTAGTAATGCAATCATATGTGCAACAAGGCTAATCCTCTCAGGGATTTCAAATGACCCACAAAATGTATCTACTAAAGTTAAATAAACACCCAATTTCAATGAAATTTTCTTTTCTTTCACTCTCAAGTTGAATGATCACCAACTCTGATTTATCTCTTTATCTTGTTCTTATATGCATAAATTTTCTGACTATCCTGGGAAACCTTTAAGTTTTTCTTGCTTTTTTCTACTTTCTCTTCCATTTCCATAAGTAGGTATGGCTTAACAATAGCCCTATCCACCAGGTTGTCTCAACTCATAGGTGTGTTGCATTTTTTCCATACAATGCTTTAAATGCGCTTACCTTCAAATATGTTTGATACCCATTATTATATGTAAAATCCACCAAGTGCAAATATTCTTCCCATTTTGATGGTTTGTCCATCAGATACATTCTCAATGTGTCTTCAATCACCTTATTGATTCTTTTTGTCTGACCATTTGACTCTGGATGATATGAAGTACTAAAATTCAAATTGGTTCCAAATTCCTTGAATAAACTTGTCTATAAGTTTGATGTAAACTTGGGATCCCTATATGAAATAATTACCTTAGTGACGTAGGGTTACCCCCGCTTGCACCCACAGTATGTATGTAAAATGAATAAGTACATTTCCCCCTAGGAATTTTAACTCACCATTGAGTCAAAATCTTCAACCATCAATGGTTAAGGCCCCCTTATTAACTCAACATAATCATTCATTACAATAGGCCAGTCTTTTGTTTCCTTCTATCGGGACTCTATCCACCCTTATAAACCTTAGTTTAGACCTTACCTGCATATTAGGCCTTCATAACATTGTTGCCGCATATATATAACCAAACCTCTCTTAAAACTTTGGCCAGTGCAGACTTAACCCATAAACCTACAACCGTGGATTATTCCTATAATACACCTTAATTGAAATACACATAAACATACATTTTTGCACTTTTCAAAGCCTTTTCACATTTTCCAATGTTTCCCCTTTATCGCTGATCACAATCGCGATTCTCCGCGGTCACCCTACACACTCTACCTTCTGCCTCCGATATGCGATAACCTTCTGGATCTCAAAAATTATACACCCACCACTATAACTTCGTTGGGTCCTTCTCATGGCTTCAATCCTTTCCACTGTGTTCCGCCTTCTCTAATCTCCGATAGCGCTTAATGATTAAGCCGGACTTCAAAAGGAATACTCCTGCATCTATAGATCATCGGGTTCGTCCATCAAAGCCTTCCTCTATACTCCAATCCAACTCCATGTAACATTTGCAATCCGACTTAATCTTCGTCATTGATCTTCTGCCATCAGATCGACGGCTGATATCCTTTCTTGTTCACCAAACTAGTCTGACAATCCTCTGTCGTGGATTTGTACTCAACGGATCCAACGGTCCACAATGACTTCGGGTGAAGAAGTAGTACGAGGAATACCTGCTTAAGGTGGTTTTCCTCTCTCCTCAACTACTATGTGTTGCGATATGTGTGGAATCAGGTGATTACTCCTTTTTACCACTTGTGGTTTCTACCTCGCCTGAAATACCACTTCCGCTTATAAAAAACCACTTTGTCACTGACTATCTTTTGTGCTCTTCCACCATGCGAACTGATCCTGTCGTTGATCTATAAGATCCAACAGTTATTGTGCATCACCTCTACATTTCTCTGCTCTTCTCTTTGCTTATGGTTTACGCTATTCTTCAGCATTTTCTCTGTGGTTTGGGTTTCTTCAAACATCCCATTCTTCTGCTTCTGTTGCTCAACTCACTCCTGAACTTGACCTCTACAAAATATCCCATCGTGATCTCTCCAGAGTTTCACTTTGATCCTTCAACTAGATTCAATGATCATTATGATTCCTCTGAATCATTCTTCTCCTCTGCGTATTTCTACAAAACTCTGTCTGCAACTTCAGTTACAGAACCTACGAATTCACACATAAATCAATCATTAAATACTCATTTCACACACTTACACAGTTCTAGGATAAACCTCTATATATACAAGTATAAACAAATGATTACATATTGAGACCCTTTGTCTCACAGGCCTAATCTTCAATATTAGTGGCCTCCTCCTCTCACTCTGCTCGTAGGCTTACATTATACCAGAAAGGTTCTATTGAACTAATTCTAGTTCAAACCCTTAATCTACTAAACTGACTCCTCAATGTCCTCTAAGCCTACTTCTAACTCCAGTTAATGCCTAAGAACTCTCTCTAGTTCCTCGAATCCTGAAACTGCCTTAAGAGTTATAATTGACTTCTAACTTTGATCTAAAAATGAAACTACTTGTATTTGTTATTCAAGGTATTCATTTCCATTAAATTATATGTGCAAATTGTTACTCATGTCTTGCAATTGAAACAAAGTGTTTCTGGTAAATTTCTGAGTTCTGTGTGTGAAGGAGTGTTATTTCATTTTACTGTTTAGCATATTAAATTTGAAAAACACAGCAAGATAAAATCACATAATATAACACAGCAACTGATGACGCAGTTCACCCCTTCTGGGCTACATCTGCTGGGTCCAAGGCCCCCAAAATGTGCATGTCCTTGCTCTTATTAGATGTTCAAATTGGTTATACAGTGATAATAAAGCCTAAACAAGAAATATAAGCCGTGGAAATGAGTTCAGAACACAGACAACAATAAATATTGGCTTTTTTTTCACCTCCAATGGTTAACCATAGCCCAATACAGCTCCAACACTCCCTAGGCCCTAATGGCTCTCCAAGCTTCTCTACTAAAAACGTACATGAAGTTCAGCTCTGTTGACTCTGCAACCTGTACCATTGGCTCTGGAATGCTCAGAATACCCGAAACAAAAAAAAAAAAAATCGCTCCAAAAGGTTCTATCTAGTGAAAGTTACGACCAACTGAAGTTTTGTCCAAGTTGACCTAAGGAAACTCCACCAAACTTGGTGTAACTACAATTAGCTCCATTAACTTTGGCAAAAGCGCCTAAAAAGGTAGACTCCACTCTAGTTTTCTTCATGCGGTTTGGGTGGCATTAAGTGTTAAGGTGGGTAGTGGTCACATGGACTGACTACCCCACCACCGGCAGAACCGTGGAGCCAACAGTTATGAAACCGTGGCATATAACTGTTATGCAAGACCACCGCCGAGACATGTGAACATGCAACTATATAGCTTAACCATCGAGTTCGATGTTTCTCCTCCAGGTTTGACCTGTGGTTCTGAGCCCTGGTCTTATGGATAGGGGGATGGCCCTTAGGGGTTGGCCCCCTTTCCGCCCCAACCTAACCTTTGACAAACTTTAGATATGCGAGAAGACCTTAGGTGGTTAAGAACTGCTATGTGGGCGGGCCAGTCGGGCCTGTGGGCTGGTGGCCACCCGACCCGGGGTCGATTCCTACCAACACACAATAATTTTGCCACAATAAACCTGCAGTCTTAGGGCCACGTTCCGGGCAGGCCACATGACGTCCATTAGTTGGCCACTGAAATCCATAGTATATCTACTTTGCAATTCGGAGTTGACAAATGTCGATCTGTGATTGGATGAAGAAGGAATATTCTTTTTTTAATATTTTTTTTATGCAAAGTCAACCCAAGTCAAACTGGACTTTTGCATGAAATTGTGAATTTTCAAACTTGAATAACTTTCACATATAGTGTCGAATTTGAGTGTCGTTCATGGCTACAGGATCATATCGACGAGGCCTATCCTTTCGTTTTTGTTTTAACCAATTCTAAGCAATTCAAAATTTGAGCATTTTTTCCACTTAAGACATGATCACCTGATCACACCTCCCAAATGGGAAGCTTTTAGACCCCAAAATCCTTCAATTACCTGTTAAGAAGGTGAGGGTACAACTCCCTCACCTTTTCCACCTCCATCCACTTTGCCTTACTCGGTTTGTTTCCTTTAAAACCAACCCAAACATAGTCAACATTTCCCCTCCTCAAAGTGCGTGTCCTTCTGTCAAGGATAACATCCTCTTTCATCTCATCCAAGAATTCTGGTGAGAAATCATCTATGGATGGCAGCTAAATGTCACTTTCATGATCAGAAATTAAAGGAGGTTCATACAAACGTAAATTTCCCACATTCACAACAGAATACATTTGCATATATGAAGGCAAATCTAGTTGAAAAGCATTATTTCCAACTTGTTTAAGGATCTTGAATGGACCATAATGAATAGGCTTCAACTTTTTACCTTCTCCTTGCATTCTATCCTTACTAATATGTAGCCATACCTCATCTCCTTCTTGAAACTAATGATTAACTCTATATTTATCATGTCTCTCCTTGTACTTGCCATGACTTTTGTCAAGTTGTTGTTGAACTTGCTGATGTATGAGCTGAATTCTTTCAATCAATATGCGAGCTTTGTCAATGTCGCTATGCCTATCAATGGCAACATCCTTCTCAAGAATGAAATCTAAAGGTGACTTAGGCAAATACCCAAAACAAGCTTCAAAAGGTGAAGTATTTGTAGAAGAGTGCTTGGCCCGGTTGTAAGCAAGTTGAATGTAATACAAGTGCTCATCCAAAAGCTTGGGATGCTTGCTGCAGTAACCTCTCAAAAGGTGTACAATGGTTCTGTTCACTACCTCTGTTTGGCTATATGTTTGCAGATGGAAAGCAGTACTCTTCTTCAACTTGGTGTCCATCATCTTCCATGGATTAGACCAAAAATCCCCAAAAAATATGGAATCCCTGTCACTAACAATAGAAGTAGGCAAGCCATAATGAACCCATACATGTTGAAAATATAAATTAGCAATTTTTTCAGCAGTTATAGTTTTCTTACATCGCATATGAATACACATCTTGCTGAATCTATCACCTACTACATAAAGATAATCATGCTGCTTTCTAGATAATGGTAGTCCTCCCACAAAATCCATAGACACACTTTCCCATGGTCTAGAAGGTACCAGCAATGGCATATATAATCCAAGCTTCCTATTGTTAGGCTTGCTTGTAGCACATAATGAACAACCTATAATGAAACGTGAAACACTATCTACCATGCAAGGCCAATAACAATACCTCTGTAAATGTGCCACCGTTTTGCTTACCCCGAAATGTTCAGCAATAAGAGAAGAATGAGTTTCTCTCATGATACTTAGTCTCTCTCCATGTGGTATACATAACTTGCCCATATGAAACAACAAATTATTATGCAAATGATAATCATTCTCCTCAACATGATTCCCTTCACTCAAGTTATCATACACATCCTTAAAATCAACATCTGATGCATATTGTTCTATGTAGCTCTCATGTACAATAGAATCATTCTTAAGTAAAGTGGTAGCACTAATAATAGGCCTTGAAAGCATATCAACAACTTTATTGAAAATACCTTTCTTGTACCTTATTACCAAGTGAAATTGTTGTAGGAAGCCCATCCATCTGAAATGTCGTGACTGCTGCAATTTACTTTGTGACTGCAAGTACTGTAAACACTGATGGTTGGTATGAACAACTGTTTCTTTGCCCATCAAATAGTGTTTCCACTTTTTGACACTTTATACCAACGCATACAAATCCTTATCATATGTAGGATAATTCACAACAACACCATTAAATGTCTCAGAATGAATGTGATAGGCATACCATGTTGTAAGAGAACTGCACCCATGGCGTAATCACTAGCATCGGTCTGAATCTTGAATGGTTGTCTCAAGTCCAATAATGCAAGAACTGGAACTAAACTTATCTTTTCTTTCAAAGACTCGAAATCTTTCTATTGCTTGCCTCCCCGTTGAAAAGCATGCTTCACACTTGTCACTGCATGCATAGGAGCTGCTATGGCAGAGAAGTTAGAAATAAACTTCCTCCAATACTGAGTTGCACCCAAAAAACTTCTTACCTCTATAATGGATTTGGAAGTAAGCCAATTCACAATAGCTTCTACCTTAGAAGGATTAATTCTCAAAGCACCTCCTCCTACTATGTGTTCCAAATAAACCAAAGAAGTCTTTCCAAATTCACACTTGGACATTTTAAGAAATAATTGATTTTTCTTCAAAATATGAAGTACTTTCTTAACATGCATGACATGCTCTTCTCTAGTCTTGCTCTTATTTAGTATGTTATAAAGCGATATAAATTTTAAGATGTCTTGAATTCTAATTAATATTTATTTTTGTTGAAATTATATTATTTACTTTGTTTTAAGATGTTAATGAGTTGGGGATTTTTAACCTTATATGTTATGTTAAAAAGCTATGTCAAGAATTATGAAAGCAATAGACTACAAGCAAGGTGGTGAAAAAGGCCTTAAGCCATTCTCTTAACTCATTTTATTGATATCATGATCTAAATTTATACTACATCAATTGGACCATTTTAGATCTAAATCTCATTGACAGCTCATCAATGGATCATGACAGCAACTGATGTCTTGAATTCTAATTAATATTTATTTTTGTTGAAATTATATTATTTACTTTGTTTTAAGATGTTAATGAGTTGGGGATTTTTAACCTTATATGTTATGTTAAAAAGCTATGTCAAGAATTATGAAAGCAAGAGACTACAAGCAAAGTGGTGAAAAAAGCCTTAAGCCATTCTCTTAACTCATTTTATTGATATCATGATCTAAAATTATACTACATCAATTGGACCATTTTAGATCTAAATCTCATTGACAGCTCATCAATGGATCATGACAACAACTCAACAATGATAAGATTGACAATACATGTCTATATGATCTATAGTAATTCAAATTGCTATCAACTCAGCTATTTGATTTATTACGGACTTTTCATTTAAATACACACTTCCCCACCTTCCCCTTTACCCAGCGTCCTCCAGCTTCTATATTGAGTTATGTAGATTGTGTATAGCCAAAACTATACCAATTTTCAATAAATTGTATACGTTTTATAAGCATACACTAATTACTATATTCTCCATTATACAGTTAGAAATATTCTCTATTATGTTCTTTATAGTTTATTATTTTAATAATTACAAATAGTACCATAACATCATCTTAATACAATTCACTAAATATTTATATTTTATTTTTCTTTTTAATATAATATCTTATTTGATAACTATTTTATATAATTTATCCTCCTATCATAATTTAAGTATAATTTTAATGTTGTAATTATAACTAACATACATATATTCAAAATTAATATTTATACCATATATTCACTATAAATCTCATCATGAAGACATAATATCTCTGCAATAATCAATGGTATCAAACATGTTTATGTGGAAATCATAATATAATGTTATAAGTTTTGTTAAAAAATATCTAAACAATGTTAGTGTCAAAAATATCTAAATATCTAAGTTTTGTTATTAATTGTAATTTCTAAAGGCTTATATATGAATATTTAAAATGTTGGTGTCATTTTTACAGGGTAATCCTCAAAAGGTCAAAGAGTGCAGTCAAAGACTTTTTTCAGTTTAACTGCTGACATTAACGGGCACTTGCAATTGTTTTCAAGATAAGCACAGCTTAGCAGCACATCTTTCATGAAATGCCGCAGACATATAACCTTGGGTAACATGTCCAAGATCAAAACAAATGGCATAGAGGAATGTGATTTTTAGTTTGTTATTATACTGAACAAGAAGCTTATGAACATGAAAATTCCATACAAATATTTTCCAAAACCCATTTCTTACCAATCAAGGAGGGCACTACCACTGTGGAACGTAAGGATATGCACGCCTCTTTGCAATTACTGGCATTATACATTGTTATGGTCATCCAATTTGATTGCTTGATATTCACGCAACTTTCTCAAGTTTCGCATTTTTATGCCATTCTTATATCTACATGAGGCCGCATCTTTCATTCTCACAGGTTCAGGCTGTAGTTTTGATTTGCTCATTTGCTTCATATGTCTAGCCGCCTCAACTTGGACTGTTAATCCAAAACTAGAATGTAAGTAACAGTAAATTCAAAAGAACCGGATTATTTATTTATTTATTATTTAATAGGAACAAAAGAGTATGATATAAAACCATAATTAAAAAAAAAAAATGGCATATATTTTCATATTTAATATATTTGAATTTAAAATTATTTTCCAAAATATTATAAAATATAAATAACATCATCTTTATTATACTGAGTTCTATTGCAACTATAATCAAAATTCAATGCCTAATGCCTTCCCTGTTTAAATAAAGGAAAACCTCTCGACGTTTGACTTTTAATAGACCATCTAGTAATTCTAAACACGACGTATTCTACTCGGGATTTCATGAATTCTACATGCAACGTGTTACACTTGGGATTTCATGAGTTCCATGTGGAGAATTCTAATGTACACTATAACTAAATCGAAATCAGCACACTAAATTTTATGTAATCTTTTAATTAGAGAGGGTGAGTTATTTATTATTAGTTTTTAATTTGTTGAAGATGTACTAACTATTTTATACTTAAATATAATATCTCACCTTTCAACTTTGAGATGTAGTGAATAATTATATTTATATATGTGGTAATAATACCTAGAGTAGAGTCGATTAATGCGAATTTAAATAAATAATATTTATTATTATGTTGCATGATTGTTTTTTTAGTGTAAAAGTTCAAAGCTAAGTCTTAACTATGAAAGGAATAATATTATATATATATATATATATGGGGAAATTTAATTTATTAAGGTTATAATATTATTTAATTGGAGGAATATGAAAACACATCAATGTACACGAATTATTTTCTAGAGGTCAAGAGATTTTGGAAGATGAATCCAAACAACATAAACCATATACTTATATGTGTACCATTTTAATGAGATGTGTCTCACACTTGTCTTACACTTGGGTGTTTTCCAACATTGGTATTAGAGTAGGTCTCACTCAAAAGCTTCCAGATTCGTCTCTCTAAGCCAAACAAATGTGCCGCTTTGAACAATCCTAAAACCTTCATGCTTGTTTCTATGCTTCGTGCCAACTTTATCTCATTTAGGATTTCATGTCAGCTATTATCCATTGCACTTTCCCTCTATGGTAACATCTATCTTCCCATGACTATATCACCTCATGTTTCTCTCCTGCACATGCTTTGTACTTAAATTCATGATTGTGTGTTTATCTCATCGACTCTACCTCCCTCAACTACTAGAGAACAAGCTCTCTTGTGCTTTATCTATATCCCACAACTTCACTGGCATCATCGAAAGGTGTGAGAAGGTGCCTTTCTATGTGCCAATTGTTCTCTCTCCTCTAAGAAACCTCTAGCACATTGGTTTGCTACCCCAAAGTGAATTCCATTGTGGATTTTAGCATACTTAGAGGCTGTATTGAATGATTGCAACTTGGACAACATACAACTAAGAGTATTCAATCAAATATGCTTGCTCTCTTAGCATGTGGGTCTTGTGAGCCTTTGATGTCCACCACTAATGGGAAAGATGTCCAAGGGAAAAATTTGTAACAGTCACGAAGAGGAAATGGAAGAGGAAATGAGTGATGTCATGAGAAGATTTGTTAGGCCCCTATAATACTAGTGATTCCCCCATTACTATTGTCATTGTATCCTTTATTGTTATGATTGTGCCCCTATTGTCCCCATATTGTTATTAGTATGCCCCATAGAAACCCACTATTGTTATTTTTGTGCCCTTATGTTATTATTATTATGTCAGCTTGATTATATTGTGACCCCTTAGACTCCTATATATAGAAAGGAGGTTTAGTCATTTGTATCATCTAAGAATTATTCATTTGTGTAATGTAAAGGAGGTTTCCCCCTCGAAGAGGCTAATTCTTAGGCATTGATCTATCTTTTATATCTTTTTGTGAGCTGGTTTACTAACATTTGGTATTAGAGCTTTGGATTCTAGGGTTTTGCTACTCCAAACAGGTCATCGTGGAATTTTCGCTATAACTTTTTCCTGCGATGTTTCAGAAGCTACAAAAAATCCTATTTGAGCCGAAATTATTATGAACTTCGGGTCCGAATTTCAGAGCTTATCTCTCTATATTTGCACAGATATGATCTGAGGAAGTTGGGGTTTTTGCAGACTCCCATATTACATTCCAAATAGGTGACCTGGGGAAAATCATCATAACTTTTGTTTTGAACATCATATTGAAATTTCGTAAGAAGTTTCAAAAAGAGGATGACCTGTAGTTTTCTGTGTATCAATTTCAGGTACTAAGGTTGAAACAATGACACGTGGCACATCGTACAAGTTCGCTATACTGAACTAGTCTATAATTAGGTCACCGTGAGAGATTTGGCATAACGCCTCCTTGAAGAATCCAATCTTGATTAGACTTGCGAGGTTAGAAAGAGGACTCAAAGGGCCACCGTAGGACGAAATTTCAGATATTCGAGATCCGCAGTTACAAAGATACAACAGATTCAATATCGAGCTCTTACAAAGTGGAAAAAAGGTGGGTAGTTTTTTTAAATTTTGCATAAGATTGGTTTGAAAAATTAGTTTGAAGGAATTCAAAGGGAATAGTGAAGAATTATTAGTATTAATTAATGCCCGAAGAAAGAAAATGGAAACACCTAGTAAGCAACCTGAAAGCTCTAGCATGACTCGTGGAGAAGAGGAAGAAATGCAACATGATATATCAAAATTACATGACCAAGTGAAACAAATTTCACTCTCACTAAAGGTAAATGAAGCCAAGATGAATGGCGTGAAAACTAATATGAATGGCATGCAAGTTAAGATGTATGGCATGGAAGCTAATATGAATGGCATGGATGATAAGATGGAAGAATTGAAGTAAATTTGAATAAGTTTCTACAAGAAATGGTCACTAATGGTGAAAGGGTAGTAAAGGAAACTCATGATGAGAACAAAAGAAATGTTAATCATGATTTCATATACTCTAATGTTGGA
>APFE030738040.1:75792-110830 GCA_000404065.3 Pinus taeda | reverse complement strand
CTATCACCATACAAAAGTGCCAAATGATAACTCAAACATTCAAGCATTCATATATAAATAACTAAACATGAATATCACCTTAACACATAAGCAAAAATAGTTAAGAGATGAAAGTACCATTTATAACTAGTTCTACTCATGAGCTTCAGCAATAATGATCTATCTCTTCTTAATCCAACATCTACTAAGAGTACAAAAGTGCAACATCAGTAGTAGATATTAAACGCAGATATCAATAAATCTTGTTCCATTCATTCATCAAAACCTCCTCGGAGGGTGCAAAAGTGCATATTCTGAGGGCAAGTTTTTGACAAATTTCAGAACCCTTCTCTAAATGCATAAGAAGGGTTTAAATACTATTAGCTAAATCTAAAAATAATTTATTACAAAAATGTAGGTTGTGGTTTAAATGATCATTCTCAGTGCAGGCAAAAATAAAGAAAAATTAAAACTAAACTAAATCTAAAACTATAACTAATAACTATCTATCTATGTATTTGTTCCTTGTAGTTGCAAGCGTTCAGCATTTGCTTGAGGAGAGTTGGCTGGCCGACTTTTGACTTTAAGTGTCCTACAAAAACGGAATCGACAAGTGCTGGTGCCATCTTCTCGGCAGAGTTAATGATACATTTGAGAGTCATGCATTGGCTGTGTGGTTTTACCAAGTATGTCTAGTAAGAATCCCAATTTAACTTGGTAAACCTTTCGATGGACTCTGTTGTTTCTTGAGCTTTCTGTCTCCAGCTTGTCTATAGATGTTGTACATTTGGTAGATATTTACATACAACTTGAGGATATCCCTGATAAATACCACTAGTTTTGGAGTTCAAGTTTTGTTTGTCACCTTTAGCACTTTTTCCTACAATTTTTTTGGTTTACAAGCAACTGAGCGACTAGAGGATTTCCATCTCGATGGGATTTTCCTGGCGATGCGCGATTAGCATTAAACACTAATCACACATCAGAAACTGCCTCCTTTTCTCGATCCGGGGTTCCTTGGTGCGATTTTCACCTCTTTCGCACTTTTTGTTAGAGGATATAAAGCTTAAATTTTGTGAAAATAACAACTCTGTGAGTTCGTGGTTCTGAGCTTTAAATTTTCTATATGTGATATTAGCATTATCGAGTACCCTTTTGACCATGTCTGTATATGGAAGAATTTTGGGCCTCGCCACTATCCAGTGCAAGAACGAACATGATAGTTCTGTAATTGACACCTCAGAAGGCCCGTGTGAGCCTGCAGTAGCTGTAACCTCCATTATCTTGGGATTTTCTTCCTTGAGAAGATTGTACATGCCTTCCCAAGTAGTAATACCAACATCTTTGTTACAGGTGGTCTCCGTGTATAAGGGCGTCATTTCTTTATCTTTAGAACTCGGAGCTTTACCCTTCTTTCCCATAATATCCTGAACACTGCTATGTATACTTCTCTACTCTTTGCTCTTGTAGTTTACAAATGATACAAGAGTAATGATAAGAAAAAGGTGACGAGAAAGCTTTAAATGTGGAAAAAATATAAAATATATCACCTTACGTGAAATGGCTCTTCGATCAGATCAAAACCATAATTCATTAATGATTGCCAACTAAATCATTAATTAACCTTAACGTGCATAACTGGGCATCGGTTTATGGAAACAAATTTTTCAAACAACGAGCCCTATAGGTTTGCGATAAGGCGATTTTGTGATTTGCTTCACAAGATCGCATAATTTCAATATCGCTACTTTGTTGCATGTGGCAATCATCCATTATAATGCATTTTTTGTGGAATGTGATTTGCAAGATGCGCCATCGCATATCGGCAGTTTGAGGCATTTTAGCTTTAAGTGATATTTGAGGCATGCGATGCGATGAGTATCTTTTAGTGCGTGATTTTGTATCACAATTTCGCAGTCTTAGGATTCCACTTATAGGAATGCATCCATTACCTTTTTTGTGATGCGACGTTCTTTATTGAAGGTGGATTTATTCGAACTTATCATAAAACTCAAGTCTTTTTAGATTTTTAGGGTATCCTCCTAATTTTATGATAGTAAGTTTTATTGAAAAAGGAAATACAAGCACTAATTAATTTTTTAAATTTTTTGAATAAGGGTCCCCACTTATTTAGTATTAGTGATAAAACTAAATAAAAAGAGGGGTTATTGCTGGTCACAACAGGTCACAAGGATGGAAAACTCCTTATGGAAAGTACCACTCAATATCCTCAATTTCCACAATTTCAACAATCATATCCTACTTTTCCTCCACAATATTATCCTCAGCCTATTCAACAAACTCAACCTCACAATTCAAATCCACAACTTTCATTACCATTCCCTCAAAAGCCAAACCAATTGCCTACCCAACCACTCCCAAATCCGAACAATAATAAAAACTCTCAACCTGTTTATAATATTGAAGGACAAAATTTTCAAACTTACATGATAACTCCAATAGATCTAAACAATGTTCAACTTAGATCTGGTAGAATATTAGAGAAAATGTCCCATCAGTTGTTATTCAAGAAAGTGTAAAAGAAAATATCTTCGAAGAAGAAAAGTCCCTTAATGAAAAAGAAAAAACTCAAAAACAAGTTACTCCAACACATTCAAATAACTCAACTCCTATTATGGAACAACCTTTAATATCTTTTTCAAAACTACCTTTTCCTAAGAGATTAAAAATTGATGAATGGGGAGAAAAATAGTTCTTATTGCCCGATTATGACATGATAGATGAACTCAAAAATGTTTTCATAAAAATCCTTTCCAACAAGCCATTAAGGAAATACCAATTTTTGTAAAGACAATTAGGGAATTGAGAATAAAAGGACCAGGAAGAAAAATAAAAAGAAAAGAAGTCAAAAGAATCCAACTATTTGGGAAATTGCAGATATCATGATCAGTAAGACAATAATTAAGAAATATCTTGATCTAGGAAGTCCGATTGTGAAAACACATATAAATGGTGTAGATATCCCAAATACATTGACTGATCTAGGAGAAGCTATAAACATCATGAGTAAACAAACTATGAATCAATTAAAATTTTCTAATGTTCAATATACACCTACACTACTACAATTGGTAGATAGATATGTAATCAAACCTAATAGTGTATTAGAAGATTTATATGTATCATTAGATCCTTTGGAATACCCTATCGATTTTATGATTTTAACACCCAAGAATAACTTAGGAGAACATCCATTGACTCTAGGAACACCGTGGCTAGCTATAGTTCATGCTTTTATAAGTTGTAGATCTGGTGATATGTTTATTTTTGATGAGATCTCAACAAAGAAATTCATAATGTATCCACCTGCAGAAAAACAATATAAGTTGAAAATGAATAATGTATATATGATGACATTGATATAAGACCAATATTTGCCACTTCACAAATAGATGAGGAAGATAAAATTTTGAATTTAATGGAAAATGATGAATCTTCATCATATTGTGAGTCTAGTCAGAGTCTTCAAGAACAATGCAATATTGAATATTTATCATCTTGTCAACCATCCTTGCATTCTATGGAAAATTTTGGAAATTCTACAGCTGAAATCTTTCAAGCAAAAACTTTGAATATCAGTAATAATTTGGAAGAATTTCAAAATAAGGAATTAATAAAGATGTTACAAGAAAATTCCTCTTCCTATGCATGGGAATATGCTAGCATGAAGGAATTAATCCTAATACTTGTATACATCATATCTAAATTGAATAAAATTCCAAACCAATTCGACAACCTCAAAGAAGAAGGAACCCAAATCCAAGGGAAATTGTTAAGGAGGAACTACAAGAACTGTTGAATGTCAATTTCATATATCCAATCTTAGACAATCAGTGGGTTTCACTCTTATTTATTGTTCCTAAAAAGAATGGAAAATGGAGAGTATGTATTGACTATAGGGAATTGAATAAAGCCACTTTAAAATATCACTTTCCACTTCCTTTCATAGATCAGGTTTTAGATACATTGGAAGGAAAGAAAAATTTTTCATTCTTGGATGGTTTTAGTGGATATAATCAAATCCAAGTAGCCCCAGAAGACCAAGTTAAAACTACCTTTCCCTGCCCATGGGGAACTTATGCTTATTGAGTACTTCCTTTTGGATTATGTAATGCACCTGCAACATTCCAAAGAGCAGTATTAGGATTTTTTTTTCTAATTTAATTCATGATTGTGTGGAAGTGTATATGGATGATTTTATAGTCTATGGAAATTCTTTTGAAGAAGCTCTTAAAAATTTGGGAAAAGTTCTCATTTGATGTAAAGAGGAAAATATCTCATTAATCCATGAAAATATTTTATGATGTTTACTAAGGGAATTGTTTTAGGACACCATATTTTAGGAAATGGAATTAAAGTGGACACATCTAAAGTAGAAGTTATTTCTAAATTATCAATTCCAACTCCTCAATGAGATGTTAGAAGTTTTCTTGGTTTCGCTACTTATTACACAAGACTCATAGAAAACTTTACAAAAATTTCATCTCCACTTTTCAAACTTCTCACAAAAGAATTTGAATTCAACTGGAATTATGATTACCAAAAGGCCTTTGAAACATTAAAAGAGAAAATTTTTGAAGCACCCATTCTTAGAGGACCAAATTGGAAACTACATTTTCACATTTCAATTAATGCTTCACACATAGCATTAGGAGTTGTACTAGGACAAAAGGATTTAACTCATGCCATTTATTATACCAGTAATAATTTGACTCCTTCAGAGTTAAATCATATTGTAATAGAAAAGGAATTTTTAGTTGTTATCCATGCTATCAATAAATTTAGACATTACATTACTCTCTACGAAACTATTGTACATACAAATCGTTATGCAATTAGGTACTTAATGAATAAACCTGTCACTAATGGAGAAATTACAAGATGGTTCTTGTTGTTGCAAGATTTTAAAATCACAATATTGGATCGACCTGGGAAACAAAATATAGGTGCTAAATTTTTGTCTAAAATTCAAACTAATAATAATGATGTACCTATAGAAGACAATTTCCTTGATGAATATCTTTTTGCAGTATCTGCTAAATCACCTTGGTTTGCAGATATTGGTAATTACTTGGCTACAAGGAAGTTACCATAATATTTATCTCCTCAAGAAAAAAGGAACGTAATTAAAATTAATACATCTTATTCATGGATAAATGAATAATTGTATAAAACAAGGCTAGATCTGATCATCCAAAGGTGTGTTAGAGAAGATGAAGTACCAAATATATTGAAAGCTTGTCATGGTGAGCCATGTGGAGGACACTATGTTGACAAAAGAAATTCCTAAAAAGTCCTTATCTTAGGATACTATTGGCCTTCCCTCTTTAAGGATGCCAAGTAGTATGTTAAGAAATGTGATAGTTGTCAAAGGATGAGGAAACATGTTCCCTCTAATGAAATGCCTCTACAACCTCATGTACTTATTGAGCCTTCTGAAATAGGGGCTCTAGATTTTATTGGTCCAACCAATCAACCATTGAGACAGAAAAGGTACATTCTTGTTTGCACTAATTATGCTACAAAATGGGTAGAAGCTAAAGCACTTCCTTTTGCTACTGAAAATGTTGTAGTTTCATTTCATTTCAAGGATATCTTTACTCGTTTTGGTGTTACAAGGGAAAGTGTAATAGATCAAGGAGCTCAATTCACATCCAAGTTGGTACATAAGATAATGGAGTAGTAAGAACAGAACCAAATGGAAGAAAAATCATGGAAGGATATCTACAGTTGAAGGAAATGATGCAGAAAGCACAGTGACTAGAGTTTGTGGAAAAGTTTGATTGTTTGAACAAGGAAGTGACCAAATCATTTTCCAGAGATTTTGATGGTGCAGAGGTTGAAATTGGAGACATCAAATTTGTAGTGACAAAATGTCATTGCTAAAGCTACCAGAATCTCAAGTGTTGGAGAGAAATGGTTTAAGAACAAGGGCATTGAAGGAGAAGAATGGAAGACCTTATTGAAAAACACAGGTATGGATATCACTATTTTTAAGAAAGGAATTGTGAGTATGGCACGTTAGGGTAAATGGAGAAATCTATTGCTAGTCATTCAAAAATTTGTCACCTATGAAAGAAGTTTTGGTTGTATGTTTTTTTACCACATTTGTTTGATGATTCATTTTCTCGAAATGAATGAAAACAATTTTCCTTATTTTATGTTAAATAGCTTAAGGAAAATGTATGTAAATGTTCAGAAAAGGATTCAATTCATAGAAAACACTATGTATCACCATGATATTTTAAAAATAATCATTGAATTTCACCTTGAAAGACTAGGAGATAATTGGGATAGCTTCCTAATTAGAAATCATTTTAAGGAGGAGCATCAAGCGTCACCTAGCAGCAGCAAAGAAAAAAGAGGAAGGAAGAGAATATCTAAGAATCCTATTAAAAACATACCTCAACAACAACCACAAGAATAGTTTGAAGATGAGACTCCTATTGTAGATATTTTAGGAAGCCTTAATAAGAAATTTGTTAGAATAAAGAAAGACAGTAAAAAGGAGCAAAGCACATCCAAGAAAATAGAGGAAGCTAAAATAGAGAAGAAAAGATTTAAAACTAAAACCCTGTTTCCATCATATGTAAGAAGAAGTGCCAGGCCTACTCGAAAACCATCTCAACAATCTACAAATGTTGTTAATTTGGAGGAAGAAGAGAAAATAGAAACTCTATCACCTACTTTCATCTCACCTATTCATAACCCAGGCTGAAAAACACCATAAATAGATCCAGTACAGAATGAAATTTATGACTGCATTGAGTCTCTAGAGAGGAGAGCTGCAGAAAAGGCATCTTGTTCTATAGTCCATGAAAAATAAATCCAGTGTAACATTCCACAAGAACCTCCACTCATAGACACTAAATAGACATCTTAAGAAAGAACATGAGACATTAAAAATGTAGAATATGATACAAAGGATTGAGAATTATTACATCATTCTACATATGGGCTTATGGTATGGAAAAAATAATTTAATAAAGAAAAACAATGAATCACTAAGAAAGAAGGTTATGAGTCTAAACTACAGGACTTTGATGAACAAGCCCAGAATGACAGTTGCAAGAAAGAATATAAGAACGACAAAATTGGATATTCTAGCCCAAGTTTCTAAGAGGGAGTAGTGACTGAGAAAGATTTCTAGTTTTGAATTTTTGCATGAAGATATGCAATGGCCTCTGTGTGGGGGAATGTTGAGCCTCATGATTGCTTCATTTCAACACTCTCCCTTACCTATTTTTCCTTTCCTTAACCATCATCATCAACTCAATAGGCATAAAAATGCAAGGTTTTTGACATAGTAAGGTATTTAATTGTCTTATCTTTCATATTTCATAATGTTCCTTATTATTGAGTTAATATTTGTATTGGATACCAAATTCACGTGATTATGTAGCTAATATATGTTTCTGTAACCAATTCCATGGTTTACTAGGATGAGTGGTGCCAGCTAAGAGGAGAAAGATATGGACAAGTGGAGATTGATCCCTTTAGTGATTTCCTCCTATTCATCTGAACCAGATCATCGAAAGGATTGTTTGATTGCATGGTCAAAGGATAAGGTCAACAAGGTTGTTGAACAAGTGAGCGAGAGTCTAAGCTTCCTACGCTTAACGATTTTCTTTTCCAAATACAAAATCATGAGCAACGATATCTCGATAAGTTGTTAGAAACTCAGTTTAGAATTTTGTTAGGTAAGGTAGGTGTAAAATCCTCAAACAATTATTGACATGAGCTTTTATAAATACCGTGTAGAAAACATGACCAGAAGGTTGATTTTTATGCATGTGAAAGTGATGTTTTGAAACAATGTTTTTACTCTGTTAATGAAGAAAATCCTTTGAAGTTCCAATGCATAGATGATTGTTGGATTGAAGTTCTATGACCACCTGTTTATGGAGGGCCCCTGCAAACAGTGAAGGTATTTCTTTCAAATATCTTTTTCATTTGTTACAGTTATTCATATGTTTTAGAATTGGTTAGTAGTCTTGATTTCATTCAAATAGCAATAGAAATATTTCACTAATTGTTTCTTTTTCAAGTTAATGTATAATGATGTTAATGGTAATGTAATTTTTTTTCATAGATTTCTTTATGATTGCAGAGTGTTTCATTTCAAATTTAATAGATTTCTTTAGAGTTTCATTTTCTAGTATTTCAATTCAAAGTATGTGTGATTTCTTTATGGTTTTCATTTCAAAGCATTCAATTTCAGAGTATGAGTGATTTTGTTGTAGTTTCATTTCAGAGCCTTTAATTTCAAATATGAGTGATTGATAATGATAGATGTGTGGTTTTTCCTTATGAATAAAAGTTAATTTCATTTTGGTTTCTATGCAAAGGGTTGCTAGAATGTTAGATGATTAATTCTGATTCTAGAGATTAAATTTGTGTTGCAATAGATCAGTTAATTTTTTTTTTCATATTTTAGGTTTCTACGATCTTAATACTTGTGTAAATCATCTTCCGGAATCATCTTGGATTAGGTTTTTGTTATGATCGATGTTTTGAACCATCAACGGTGGTTCATCTTCAGGATGTGAAAGATTTATGGAAGACTGGTCTATTATTTAGTTCAATAAATAGATGTTTGAGATGCACATAATTGATGAATCTCTGCATCTTTTTAAGAATGTAAGATCATTCTTCCTTTTCATTAAGAGCAATCTGTATCGTTCAAATCTACGAAATTTTTTCATTATATCCCTTCCGTATTGGATGAGTATTTCATATTTCAGGTTTCTGCAAGATGAATCCAGAAGATGATCTACACAGTTAATTTTTCTTCATAGGATAGTGTGAGTTTCCTTTACGTTTCATTTAGAAAGTGTGAAGAGAATTTTTTATTTCTTTAGAAAAGACTAGGAATATTCAATGTGTTTAAATCCATTTTCTTTGAATATTAATATAGGAATAAATTGCATCCTCAGAAGTAATTTTCAATAACACAACCATGCACATTAACAATCCGATTTACTAAAAGGACTTCTAGCATATATAGTGCACTTGCACTTCACAAGCTTACCAATTCCAGCCGATAATTCATCTAAAAATTTAAGACAACCAAATTGACAAACAAATAGATTGCAAGTCTAACCAATGGATGAGAAACATATTCTGTGCAAGGTATAGACCTAGCATGAGCAACAAGATATATAATCCTCTTACTAGATATCTTGGCCATGTGGAGTGTTATACATGCCATAATTTTGGCCATATGGAAAGAGAATGTTTGATTCCCTATTACTCAAGCCAAAATTGACAAAATAAGCAAAAAAAAATAGGACATTGCAGAAAACTAGTGAAGGAAGAAAAGAAGCAACCAAAGACTATGTGGAGAAAGAAGGAGCAACAACTCTTCAAGTACTGAAGAGAATCCCCTCTTGTAGTGCATGGCTATTTCCTACATATTTATAGAGTAATGCATAGTCCATGATAGGTGCATAACCTCAGGGGGAGTGTATGGTATAAGTATAGTAGAAGTTATGATGAGTTCATTAAGATTCATGCACATTCGGGTCCACAGAATGAACATGTCTATTGGAGGTGTATTGAGCTCAAGAGGAACTATGCATGGTATGGAATTTACATGTAATATTCAGAATTTTCTTCATTTATTTTCACTCAGTCATTTATGGCATATTTATATGTGTTTTCATGAGTGAAAAGAGAATATTTGTTATCCATATATGCATTTTTGTTTTCACTAAGAAGTTGGTTGAAAAGTTGTACAACCATGCATGCAATGAGATCATTGGAATAGGATGCATACATATGACATGAAACATGGACTAGCCATGTATGATTTGTTTTATTATGATTATTAAAACCATGTAATTTTTATTGTTTCATCATTTTACATTGGTATTAGGTCTAGTCAATGGTATGTTGAATCATGTTGAAGATAGGCATGTTTCAGAGGAGTCTTATGGAATATTTTTGTGGTAACATGTATTGGTTAATGATGATGTAATAGTCATGACGTGTTATGTTTTTTAGTCATTTGGCCATAGGCGATGAGGATAGAAACAAAGTATTTCATTGGTAAATGATGTAAAATGATCATGGGGTTATGTACTTGTATTGTCTTATCATTCGATCCTTCAGCGTTTTGGTGCTAGGGTTGAGCATTCATGTAAAAGTGAGTCATTAGGACATGATATAGTCATGTATGAGGTATTTTGCATCACTACTAAAACCATGTATGTGCCTTTATCATTTTGGTGCTATGGTTGAGCATTCATGTAAAAGTGAGTCATGAGGACATGATATAGTCGTGTATGAGGTATTTTGCATCACTACTAAAACCATGTGTAATGTATATGTCATTAGTCATGGTCATGTGGATTCTTGGTCCACCTTGTGCTTCTTTTCTTTGGCGAGGAAGCAATGTTGCAATGAAATTGGGTCACTTTAGGATGGAGTGGTGTTGGGGATGGCATGTGTTCAGGTGAAACATCTATTTTCTCTTGTTTATTTCAACAATTCATTGTTGGCATCATTGTACACTTAGAGGTGTTCATGTTGCCCCTCATGTTATGATATGATAATTATGGTTCTTAGCCTCATGTTATGTTCGAAGATATTTGGTAGTTGCTGCTATGCATTTTTGGTGGGGATTGTGTGTGGTTTCCTTAGGTGGATGTTCTTGTATATCATATGATGCTTCTCATTGATGCATGTATGGTTTCCTGATGTCGAAAAACTATTGCTTGCTGCTAGAGAAATTGTTTGGATATGCTACTATGAATGTTGGTTGGTGATATGTTATGCTTGTTTCTACTAATTTTAGAGGCATGGACACTTGTCGACATGGATTATTTTTCAAACATGTGGAGATCAATCGATCCAGTGATTATGCTTCGGTTATTGGTTCATTTTCATATGGAGTTGTCCCTATTCCATTGACGTCAAAGGGGGAGAAATAGACAATGATGGTTTGGAGAGTTTGTTTATCATTTCCATCAATCCCAAAAGGGGAGATTGTTGGTATTATGGTGTGCATGGATCTAGCTAGTTGATGTTGCCATTGGCTCGTGATGGAAACTAGATCATGCTGGCATTGATTTCAACCCTATGTAGTCTAGTTGATGTGTCGATGTCATTCATTATAGGATGGTTTCAACTAGTTGAGTTGACATTGAGATGGTTGTGCTCAAATTGATGTAAGCTCTTGATGTCAAACTTTTTTATGATGCCCCATGATGGAATTGGTTTGGCTGATGGTTTCTCATGTTCTAGTGGTGTCCATGATGTTGGGTTTCCACAATTGATGAGTTGGTAACTAGATCTTTATCTAGGTCTTTAGGTTTATGCTCATGGAAATGACTTGTTGCAGTGATGGTTTGTCCTCATGGTGATGATGATGTTGTAGAGTTGCTACAAAGGGTTATCATAGGTTCTGCATCTTGTGTAGATGTTTGTGGATAGTGGAGGACTTGTTGGCACTCTTGCCAACCCTTGTTTGTCGGCTTCTAGGTCAACATGGTAGTAACACTTGGGAGACATGTTTGATCCACTTGCAGGGGTGTTACTAAGAGTGACAGAGGTTTGGAGGCTTGTACAGGAGATCTAGAAGGGGATCTAATAGGTGGTAGAGGTTCTAAAGTGAAGGTCCATTGTTTTTCCTTATGTTCTACCCAAATCACTCCCATGGAGGCTTATGCATGCAACTGAAAGGATTTGGTCACTCTGAGACAAGCTAGTGCATGTGATTGAATGTCTCCATTCGAGATAGCCAGTGTTATGCATGTGACTAAGGTTTTTCATGAACAATTCTTTGCATTCCTTGTGCAAATCAGATGAAAATTTGTATGGAAATTCCCAGATACTTCTATAATAACTTGTAAAGGTTGGGAATGGTTCGAAAAGGTCATCCAATGATGTGAACACTTTTACTACATAAGTAGTGATGTTAGTGGATTGATTTGCTCCAATTTGTGCACCCTTGATCCCAACCCAAAAGCCAATTTCACCCTTCATGTTTTATATACTTCACTTTGGAGTTGAGTGATGGTTGATGGTGAGTGATAGTGAGTTAAAGAAGGATGCACAATGTGAGTATTCTTTAGATCCATTAGTGAGCTTGATTGCTTCAGTTTATGATCTCTAATGACAACAATATCAACAGATATATTTGGTGAAGCATAGTATTGGTTCAAAATATCAAATTTTAGATCATAGGAGTAATGCCTTATTGACATATATGGATAGCTTTCTACGGCTCCATGTTGTGACTCTCACATTCATTTTGTGGGAGTTGCTGATCCATAAGGCACATATTCATAGTTCTTTATCATTTTAATTGTATTATGAAAAATTCATATATTTTGATGTGAGGGTTTATTATTATGGTTGAGTATGAGTTTAATTTCATTTGTTCGTGATGTTATTTTAGATTTGATGTGGCCAATATTTTGCTTCTATGGAGAGAATATATTTGTGTTGTTTTTTATTTATTTGATGATGGTGTCTTACTGCTAGAAGTCAAATGCAGAGTTTAATTGAATTGAGAAGAATGTTTGGGATCCAGTTTGAAAATTTATGAAATAAGGCCCACATAGTGTTGAGGAGAAGTGATTACATGAGAGAGGAGTAGTAATATCAAAGCTTTATAAAAAGGAACAGTTTCTCCATCCAAATAGAGTTGGATAGTCCAATCGAAGTTGGGTGAGGGTCATTGATCATGGTGGCCTTCAGTGGACAGTATTTCATAGATCCATGTGAGAGTATATTCTTCCAATTTGATCAGTAGAATCAACTCTTGAGGCTTATAAGAGTCAATAGATTGTATATGAGGTTGAGTCTCCTAGCCGATCAAAGTAAGCAATCTATATAAAAAAGACAAATTTTTCTTAGTTTAATATTCAGAGCAGATATGCAGCAACAAGGGTGAATTTTTCCTGGTGAAGGGTTTTCCACAACATATCCTGTGTCTCTTATGTGGATGTGTTTTTGATGTGATGATTATTGTTCCTCTCATGGTTGCCTTATTTTAGTTTCTTATATGGTTTATATGCATGAGATAATATAATGTGTTGTTGGTTATATATATGATTGATTAAGTGAAGTAATAAAAGATAAAAAAATTAAGAATATCACACTACTGATTCACCCCCTCGCCTCAATAGTGCTCAAAGGTTTCCAAAAAAAAAAAAGTTATGTAACTTTATCATAATTATGAAGTTTTCTTAAGAAAAAAGGCAGTTTATGGAACATTTATTGTGCAAACAAATAATGCATGGAACATGTAAGAGGGATGAATGTATGGAAGTAGAAATTAGAAAAATGTACCAAGCTACTAAGTGATCAATAACGAGAGTGTGTAGTTATGACAAGTCTATGAATTCAATTAATAGAGTTTCAAATTTAATTATGGATCGAATGGAATTATTGAGTATGGAAGTAATTATGCAAAAGTGGTTTTTTGTGCGCATACCTTATACAACAAAATAAAAATTGTGGAAATACTTTTATAATTTCCTAGATTATATATCGTATATTGTATTAATGTTTACAAAGAAATAGATATGTGTGGTAGAATAGAGAATATTATTATATTTTGTTGGGCGATGCTTTTACTGTGTAGAGTATGTAGAATGTGTGGGATAGCAGTTGCATAGATCTTTTATTTTAAAGCTATGAATCTTTCTAGAAGACCGGGTATGTGCAAGAAGATTGGTAGGTGTATAGGGAAGTAAATGTTAAACTATTAATATTAATATGGTATTATTATTATGTTTCATTGTGCACAAATTTCACTATATAGAACATGGGATATGTTTGTCAATTACCCAAACAAATCTTCACTTAATATTTCATTGTGCAAAGATAATTTTTCAATTCCTAGATTGTATATCATATAAATGTTTACGAAGGATGGGGTATGTGTGGGAGAACATTGAATATGGTTATGTTTTGTTGTGCAGAGCTTTTACTGTGTCGAGTACACACTATGTGTGGGAAATAATTTGAGAAAGAATGTCCAAATCTAGTGTGTGTGGAAAAAAAGTGGACAAAATATCAATTCCACTAAAATATTAGAAAAATATTGTATTAGTGGGGCAATCCTCACATTGAAATCTTCCTCTACACAACATATTTTTTACTAGATTCTAGCAATAAAATCGTTTAATGTTGTTGTGCAGAGATACTTTTATAAATTTCCAAGTCGTGTATCATTTATCATACGAATATTGTGCAGAGATTTTACTTTGTGGAGTACAAACTATGTGTGGGAAAGTAGTTAAGAAAAAATGTTCAAATATAGATTGTACAGAAGAAATGTGGACAAAATACAGATCCCACTAAAAGATTAGCAACAATATCATATAAGTCCAGCATTTTCTTTGGTGTTGTTGCGAACAACAAATATGCATTGTCTAATATTAAATTATTAGCAATAAAAGCCTTTAGTGTCAAGTGTGGAAAACAATGAATTATTATCAATAATATAAGAATAAAGTATTACTAAAATATATAATTGATTGAATAACAATAGTATGCATTATTTTAAAGTGAAATATTATCAATAATCTAAGCATAGACAATGTTATTAAGAAAATATGCATTATTTAATACTAAAATATTAGCAATATAATTATTTTGTGCTTAGTGGGGTGATCCACACAGTAAAATATTCCTTCGCACAACAGATTTCTTCGCACTTGCACACATATCCCTAGTTTAAACAACTTTGGAAATATGAAGATAAACATTATTTACACTTAACATATTGCCAATAATATCATATACGTCAATTGTTTACTAAAATATTAGCAATAAAGGCCTTTAATTCCAACATATTTATTAATCAATGATATGACTCACCAAGCATTATTGAGTACGAAGATGGTTTCTACTCTGTGAAAAGTATTATGCAAAAAGAATCAATTAAATAACTTTATGGGAAACAAGTTATGTGAGGAAGAACGAGTTCATTCATGACAAATCTAACAATGTGTTAGTCCTCTTAATGGGGTATTCCACACTTCCTCTCCTATGCATAATTTGAAGCATATTCGAAAATATGAAAAGGTATTCAAAAATATGAACATGAAAATTATTTATAGTTAAAATATCATCAATAATATCGTATACATCAATCCTTTAAAAAACTTATTAGCAATAAAATCCTTTAATGCCAATGTATTTATCAATTAATAACATGACCTATCAAAAGGAGTAGGGTTTTTACTGTGGGTTTGTGTCAGAGATTTGTTGTGAAATGTGGCGAAAATGAATTTGTATTATATTACAAGTATATGTGTTTTCTATTGATGATAAAAAATATGGAAAATGAGTTATGTGTGAGAAAACAACATATGTGCTAAAGATTTTATTTCGCATATCCTTTATATTCAAAACTTTATTCAATAGTGATGAAATTAGAATGCAGTATTTTGAGAAAATCAAACTATTAATGTTAACTTATTATTATTATTATTATTGTGCATATTTTTACTATGCGGAAGATGAGATATGTATGTTGATTCGCCAAATACATCCTTGCATCAATCACAAAGGAAAATAACTAATTATTTAATTTTATAGATAAACATTTAATGTTCAAAATTTTGAAAAAAACATTGAAACTCTTCACAATTGGGCTATAGAAGCTATTCGAAATTAATATGCTTTCTTAACGAAAAAAGAAAGGAGACAGAAACAGAACAGTTATGTAAATTCATCTAGTAACACGTGGCGTTGATTCTTTTCTTTATTTTTTAAAGGAAAGGAATGAAACTTAAATGTTTGTAGTTGAACATTACTTTTTTCTATTATTATTATTATTATTATTATTATTATTACAATTTCTATTATCTACAAATGTAACTATCTTAAGTGTCTAATACATATGTTTAATATTCATACATTAATGTCAAAATATTACTTACTAGTTTTCATTGTGTTATGCATAGAAGCATTCGCTAGGTGTTCATCATGTAATCTTTTTAACATACACGTTACAAATGCATGTAAAATTAGTTTTTAGAAGAGCTAGTTACAAATAGAATTATCATTTGAGTTGTACGATGTTGTTCTCGGAATTGCAAACCATGTGCGACAATCATTTAGAATGAAATTGCAAAATGTGTAGCATCAGTGACAGGTTAATAGTGTGTTATTAGTTCTATATGCAAGTACTAATGATTTTTATACAATATCTGGTACAATCCTCTAGTAATGATGTACAAAGTTTAAATATTATATGATGTGATAATACTAAAAAACATTTGGGCAAGATATATTACTATCATATAGTTCTTATTTTCGAAGTACTTACATGCTATGGAATTAGAATAAATTTTTTTTTTTGAATATTTGATTTAACTCATATTGTCATAGCAACAAAAATGAATACAAGCATAACATATACCATTAAGGATAATCATAACTCTCCTAAGAGGCACATTTTTGTTTTATTTATTGTACTTTGATTATATTTGCATCACAATGCAACTATTGTTGTTGTTGTTAATTTTTCTTAGGGCTATATTGTTCTTTTCTTTGATAATTACATTTCTTAATTTACACATTAAATTCACCCCATAAAATCATAACATTATTCAGATTTACATCACTATTCAATGTATCCAACTATGTAGGAAGAATAATATCATCATGATTAATGTAGTAGAAAATAAAGGAATAATAAAAGAAAATCATTCACACATTGAGACACGAGGATTGGTCGGAGAATAGGGAAAAACCCACTATGGGGAAAACCCTTTCAAATTCTTCTTCTTATGAAATTGACAGTGAATGATTTAGTGAAAGAGAGTACAGTAATCCATATCTTCATCCAACAACTCTCCAGTAAAAATCAACTACCAAAAATCCTTGAAATGAACCAACAATGCTCATACTCAAAACCCTGATTCAAAAGCCTGTAATGAACTGTCACTGTCTGCGGTCAACTGTCAAACACTACAGTCAATGAGTGAATTCAGACAGTTACAATTTCAAAATTTAGGTCCCATTCACATGGAGGAGGAGTCATGTGTGCAACTAATAGGTCTAGTCACTCCCTTGATCTTATAAGCTAGTGATTACAGCTGAAACTATCCTTTGTCAAGCGAGCAACTATAACCCAGAAACCTAATTTTCAGTTGCATGGAGGATGAGATGTGTGTGTGACTAAAAGGATGCGGTCACAAATATGATCCCACTAGTGAGCGACTATAGCCATAATCTCTCTATTTCATGCTTGCGAATGAGGTCCGAAACTCTAAAACATAAATGTGAACTTAAGACCGTCAATTTCACCTTCGTGTGAACCAATTATTTGTGGACGTGTCTCAAACCTGTACTGGCCAAAAACATGAAAGAGAATAGAAGAACAATCCATGATGGTGTCCAAATGAGTTGGAGGTCACTTGTATTTATAGTCTTCCAAGGGTGTCCAATTCTTTAGGTTCGACCTAATCAAATAAGCACATGTGGGGATGTAATTCAAAAATACACTTTCCCTTGTCCAAATATGATGATCTTTAAGATGATTTTGGTCCTCTCGAAAAGATGAATTTAAAGAAATCATCATATCCATCAAATGAAATATCTAAATTGGAATTTGACCCTACTTTCCAATTTCCCTCTCAACTAAGGGGAATTCCAGCTACATCATGTCATGTGAATCCATACATCAAATCATATCCAATCTTAAGATTCTCATCATCATGTCTCTTCATTGTTCATCTCGGTTCATCTCTTTATTATTCTTGCTTATCTCTTGATTTTCCCTACTCCTATGATGAACATTCTTGGATCTAATAGAAGACGAATTTCACCTTGGAGGGGAGCCTAAGCTACCACCCTTTATCCATTGAGGAGCCACTGCTACCACCTAAAATCACTTCTAATAGGGATCCCAATGCTCCCACCTAGGAAACATCATCGAGGAACCAAACCATATGAACCACATCAACATAGAAGAGCATATCTCAAAATCACATTGGGAAGCACATCTCAACCGAGAATCACATGGGGGAGCTAAACATCTAAAACTCCATATCGAGCAATAGGTGATATAGAGGAGCACATCTCAACCCATCCTATTGTCTATTGATCTTCCCAACAATGACCCTCAAGATTCATGTGGTAGAACACCTACATCATAATATGATCTTGGGATACATGCCCAAATTACCAAAAGGTAAGGATTGCATGCCCTAAGCCTCCTTAACTTGTTGGTTAGACTAGGAGGGACAATCCTAACAAGCCTGGATTGTGGGTATGATTCCAAATAGTGTATAATCTACAAAGGCCAAGATAGGGGAGTGTTTTCACTATGAAAAATACCCTCCAAAATTTTACTTACACTTCAATTTTGGAACCTACTGTGGATCTTGTGATTGGTCATTCCGTGGTCACTTCTTGATCTATCGAAGTCACTTGCTTACACATGCACAATCTGTAATAAGTTCATGAGAAAATCCTTGTACAAAATATTGAACAAGCATAACACAATTTACCAAGATAGTGTTTGTGCAATGTTTAACCCCTGTTGACAACTAGTGTTCACTGTTATTGAGAGTCCCTCACTTTTGGTTGTGTTTGTACTTCTATTTTGGTGAGTTTCTTAAACTATCACTTTTGCGTACCTTCACTTTAACGGTTGTCATTTTCACGTTTTTGAGTGTCTCTTTTGCTTACTTTCACTTTAATTAGTGTCATTTTCATATTATCTTCACTATGGCATGTGCCGCTTTCACTTTCATTCACGCATTGCAAGTGTCTTTCTACCGTTTCTCTTCATATAGTAAATGTTGTATTTTGGCATGTGGAGTGTCTCACAATGAACGAAATTTGGTTTTGGTGTGTTTCAAGGGGTAACATTTGCATTAACGAGTTGTACTTACCATGTAAACATTTATCACACTCATTCCTAAAGTTTCAAGCCCTATCGCACAAGTGTCATCACGGTCATCGCAAAGTGTATCTTTGGTGTCACAACGTTGTCGCACTGAGGGAAGTATGTTGCTCATGTGTTTTGGATGATCTATGTTATTTATTAAAGTTTTATAAGTGTGTGATCACAATCAATTCTTGTCACTATTCACATTAGTTGCATGGATCCCGTACTTAGTAAAATTTGGAAAACTTCCTGACTGGACAACCTACCTCATCCAACCCTCCTGAACTATGCATTGCGCAAACTCAGCCCTCAAGTTGTAACCCTACCTCTTGGAACTGTGAAATTAGTAGTTCTTTCATTTCAAGATTATGAACTATGTAATCACAGTGCTAAACCCCAACCTCTAACCTCAAAAACTACTCAATTTCTCTCTCATACCCAGTCAATAGTGCACATTGCAAAGTGTCAAGGCTCAACCATCAACCCTGAGTTCTTGAACTCTGTAATTTCACAATCACCTGGCCTCCTCTTCCTTCCATAAATACACAGTGGGAAAAATAAGTGCTCAATCCCTCTGCTTGTCTCCCTTATCTCCTCAATTACATGTAATTTTTTCTCAGTCCAAGCCTAAACTATGCATTATGCAGTCTTGAGGCTCAAGCCTGACCCTTGTCTTCCTGAGTTGCGTAATTGTACAGTCACGGAACCTCTCCTTCATCCTATCACCCAATTTCAACTCAGTTAATGGATCATCATGTAACATCTTATACTAGGGGTTTATCATACTAATGTCGCCTTGTCATGAGTAGATTGCAGATGTAGGTACTCTATCATGCTATGGGTATATGATGAAGAAGGACATGGACAAGGAGAACATGATAAAATACACCTAAGGAGTTGAGGAGATAAGATGATAATCATGCAAGAAGATGAAAGAACACTAGATTATATCAAAATATGGAAGATCAAGACCACATTGAAGACTCCTTATCTTCAAGTCATAAGAAGGAGGAAGAAGAAGAACATGCACCATGTTTTCAAAAAGACAAAATGAAAGCAGTAGCAAAATGTGACTTGACATTACCATGTCATCATGTAGTCCATGCCATTAGGGTCGTGTCTTGTCGTGTCATGAGCCATCATATGCCACATCATTTATGGGTTTTGTAATTATATATTGGAAAAATGTGAAGTGGAAGTCCAAGAATCATCCTTGTAATGTGAAGAGTCATGTAGGAAGTCGAAAATTCATGAGAAGTCAAACAGTCATGAGGGCGGTCCAAGATTTATAAGGGAGGTGAAGGATCACCCCATTTGTTATATATACACCCTCATTTTTCATGCAAAGAAATTTTCACCTTGGCTCATCCATTAAGGAATAAGAGAGACAAGCTAGTTATTTTGGGAAGTAGTGGATCCAACACTCCATTATTGGAGCTAGTGGAGTTCGTTGTATAGATGTGACTTGGGACTTTTACTTAACATATGAATCCTGGTGGCCAACACGTTCTTCATGCATGGATTATGAATATTTGTAAGATTGTTCTGTGAATGTTTATGATTCATGTTTGTTTTCACATCTACTAATGTAGTTGAACTATTTTGATTATTTTATTGCTTTTCATATTGAGAATGTGTTGTAGTGGTTTCCATACCCATCGCATACTTGTGGACTATTTTGTTGTATGTTAGATGGATATCTCTCATTCGTGTGTGTTTCTACTAGAGTGGTACTATTACGTCTCCCTTAGAGGCCCACTTCTCTTCCCTCTACAGTAGAATAACCTTGATACACCTACAACCAAACTTTCACCAGGCACAATTCCTTTTTGTAAAGGAATATACACACGTCTCTCTCTTGCTGAAAGCTAAACACAAGGAAAATCTATACCAATACATGGCAACTAGGCCGTTACTCCAGACGGGTCTCCTACTCCAAATGGTATGAGGTCTAATTGGGACTTCACGTCAAGGAGACACCCTTGGTTGATGGATTTCCAGCACCATCAACAGGGAGCAATATCTCCAACCCTATGGGTAATAGATTGGGATCACCCTATATTCCAGAGATCCCTCAACCCCAAGAGCCCTCCATATTAATTACACACCCTAGGAGCTCAAACTTGGGGGCAAGAGTTGGCTCAATGTCCTCAATCAGTGATGCTCTTTGTATATCAATAACATATCATTGTGTTCATATCTCATAATAATCATGTATCAATAACAATTGTACCTTTCTCATACCTGAAATCAAATCAAATATAATATTAGAACACAATTATATATATCACAAAAAATATACCATATTCATCATCCCTCTCACGAAGGCAATAACCACAAGCCTAGATTTGTCTCATAGAGCAACATTGTCTCAATATATGAAGGCATTTGAGTCCCATATATATACGATATTATTATCCAATAAGTTCCCACTCTTCTCATTACAATGTATCCATGTCATATCCAGAACTTGCTCAAATGGCTTTCCAAAGAGCTTCTTCATCCCACCTCACACCTAGCCATGCTAGCAACATCATACTCAACCTTGGTCATGCTTAAAGCTACAGACCTGTCATCCAGAAACATCATGACAGATCTCATACTAAGGTGGCACCTAAATGTTCTCATCAATAATGATCCCAAACCACATCAGTACATCCATATAGTCACATATCGTAGAATGAATATCACATATCAAAAATTGATCATCTCATGCAAGTATCTTGACGTTTGCTTGGAGGAAACTCAATGTGTATGAAGAATATCAATCATGAATTCACTCAGGTTCTATGGACAACATACATATATGTGGATGGGTTTTGGAAGATCAATACTTCATTCAAATGTTAGTTGTCGATTGATGTTCAACAATATATTTTCATCACTTTTTGAAATTGGAACGAAGTGTCCAATTATTTTCATTTCCCCTTGTTTCACTATATATATTTTCTTTTCCCAACTTTAGGATGTGATACATCATGCCATGATTCTTCATTTCCAAACTTAGAGGCCATCTCCCTCTTACTTTGATCATCAAAGGCTCATTTCCTATCAAGAATAGACCATCAGTATATAACACCAAAATTAAATTTATACCTTGGACCACTTTTGAAGTAGAGGTTTGGATCGACAAATCATTCTGGCTTCACCAGATAGTTGTCAATGTGGACATATCAGGATTGGGGAGCTTGTTTCATACAAATATTTCTAGAAACATAATGCTTAACCAAAGCAATAGGCTTATCCTTACATAAATAAATATTGTTCAATCAAATCAACGAAGTTAGCTTATGTAGCCTTAGATGTTAGATCAAAACCGATATCAAACTCATCAATATCAATGTAAAAAAATATTTGGACCAGGTAACAGGTAGAGCTCATATCCAAATATCAATTTATGACTTTATCTATTGTCATGCCAAAAACATTTCATTTACCAATCAATATCAAACCAAACTTCATCAAGTCATCCTCATGATCATATTATAAACCATTTCTATCACTAGATGCAAATGCATACATCAAGGATCAGTCATGCAGTTTCCATATATTTACTATGAGATTACTTCATACTGAATCACAATTATTTATACTTCAAACAATGTGTTAAAGATAATGATGTGAACACAAAATATCTATTGAATACCAATATAAGTCATTAAAGGTCAATTTGTCCATATAGCGCAGTTGTCAAGGCGATCATCGGTCGTAAAATCAAATCATTAAACATCAAGTCAAAACCCACAATTTTCTATCACAATTATATATATTTCCCGAAACATATGATAACATCAAGTCAAAGTTCTAAATCATTATCCAACATCATGTCAAAACTCCAAACACTTCTTTTCTATATCAATCAACCAAATCTAGTTAAACCCTTGCAACTGTTATCAAATATTGTCATATATAGGCCACAATGGTTAAATTAGTCATAATGACGTATTGATATGGATATCCTAGTCACCTAAAAACACAAGCTTAGTCAACATATTCACATTGCAGTGAGTCAAACATTCAAACTTCCTTACTTATAGAACTTTTTTTTGTCTGCTCCATATATGTATGGCTGACATCCTTCAGGTGAATCTTCCATAGAACTTCACTTTTGTGACCTACAGGCATAACCACACCCATAGGCCTTCTTCTATGCAGTTTAGAGGCTACAGTCACACCCTTAGGCTTGCTTCCATGTCGTTGAAGCTACAGTTCCACCCTTAAGCTTTCTTCTATGTGATTGAGGAATAATGTAAGGAAAACTCATTCTTCTTAGACCGGAACTTTTACTGCGGACCAACAATATCATATATTTATCTATTCATGTCCATAAATCATACCTCAAAATTAAAGAAACTTCTATATATATAATGAAAATGATAATAGGAGTAGGGATCTTATGGAGAGTTTCTCTCTCTTAATGAGGAAACCCTTTGTTATAGACATATTTGGGCACATCAACCCCAAACTCATATGTCAATGAAATTAGGGCTCATCAACCCCTAAAATGGTTGTATTATACCCTAGAGAAGCTTAGTGATTTGAATGCTTAATTCCACAAAAGTTCCATCTCAAAAATCATCCAGAAAAGTGCCAAAACTGAACCATGTCAGAAATCCCTGTGTTAGGGTGAGATGCATACTGACTGCCGCACTAGCTAATTACGATGCATATCACTTAGGCCTTCTATAGGGTGCGATGGTCGAGGTAGGACAAAATTTCGGGATAGTTTGTCAGTTGGTTGCTCATGGAATCTTCTAGAAACTTCTCCTATGCCACTTGCCTCTCTGAATTCGCCCAAGGATGACCAATAGAATTAGGAAACCATATCCAATTCCCCTCTCTTGTGGAACCAATTTCAACAAATGGAATGACACTCATCAATTCCCATGGATGACTCACACCCTTGCAAACATCTATAAAAGGATCTCCCATCCAAGAGATCAGAAGATTGAATTGTTGTGAATTGTAAGGAAGTGCTGCTATTTTTAATATTGAGGAGAGAGTATTGTATTGTTGATGTGTTCTTGCTAATTCATGAGGTGAAGAAGGATTGAAGCTGGGAGGATGGCATTGGGTCAGACAATTGGGTTGTAATCTTCCTTGTTATTAATAAAGTTCTTTGAGATTTTTCCCAATTGATTGTGTTAATTATAAATTCTTTCATTTTTTCATTGTATTTCTGATTCTATAATGTTTATTTTGTAATAGATCACAATGCTTTGACAGGTCTTTGTTTCCATAGTGTGCAGGTACTCTCCAAGCATGTTAAGTACAGGGAGGAGTTATGGGATCAGCCAAAGGAGAAGGAGATCAGGCAAGGATTCAAGTGCAAGATAAAGGTTGGTCTTCTATTATCTCACTCTTATCTATTACTTATAGGAAATCTTTCAAATTGCATTGGCTGTTGTTTCTAGGTTAGCTTCCAAACCTAGAGGGTTAGTCATTCAACAAGATACTAGTTTTCCCAGAAACAAACTGGTGACTCCACTAGGGAGACCAAATGTTTATTTTATTTTATTTTTTTCTATTATATAAACTATATACAGAGTCTGAAGCTAGCCATGAAGCCTTTGGACCGCTCTTGTCATGCAATTGCGTAGTAGATGAATGCTACTTCAGTCAATCTCTGGTTTAGTTTATGTATTGAACATCTGATTTGCAAACACATCTGAAGGCCCTTTTGGTAGCTCAGTAACCTCTCAAGACATTCCATCACACTTTTCTTACCATTACTCCTCAAAACCAAGCTTGATCCATTCACAACTACTACAAATTTGAGCCAAAACACTTTCAGAAATCGCTCCTTGGACCATCGCACTGTCTACCACTGTGACTCAGTATGCATCTCACTTCCCAAATGGGCATAGTGAGATGCATCTCACCCTCTTCAAAGGCCAGGTGCGATGATTGACTGAACTCAATTTCCCATCTAGGAGTTGAGGGTTTGTGACTAGTTTTCAGTCTTGTTTGATTATTATCTCAATATGAACAATGTCTCATCATTGAAGCCTGCGTACATCACTCAGATCAGCCTCAATTTTGGATTAGGATTAGTGAATGCTTTTGTGTATTTTTTTCTCATTTACAATCCTCTGTCAAAAATTGGCTTTAGTCGATTTGTTGTTTCAATAAAAAAAGTGTCATAAAATCGTCGTTTTTGTGGAAAAGTGGTGTCGTAAATTCTTCCTTCCTTTGATAATCAATTAAACTATTTTTGACGCATTTGATTTGATTTGTTTACACTCAAAGTGTGAAAATAATATTTCTTCAATCTTGAAAGTGTCCTTTTGAGTCTTCCTTTCTCTCTTTGAATAAAAATTGTCAAAAATAGTCATTTTGAGTGAAATATTTTGAGTCATTGCTGCATTCAGTTTTCCTTCTTGGATCATTCACATTAAGGGAAGTTGAAAACAAATGCATGCATTTTGCGTTGTGCATATTAAGGTTTGTAAATGCTTGATAGGAATATCTAGGGTAACCGCATTAGATGTTCTCTTTGCTCTTTGTCAAAGATATGATTGCTCTATCCTTTAGTAGCTAAGGTTTTCATGGTTTGAACTAAATCAAAAGTTTGTTTATCATGATAGTTGCATTTTAGGAATTGCAAACATACATCACATGGTGAACCTTCAAAGGCAAATTTTTAAGAAAGATCAACTTAAAATGAACCTCAATGAATTTAACAACACTTTGGAATCTAACGCAACACATTTAGAGGTCTAGGCTAGAGACGTGTTCCCACGACGTTAAACCTAGTGGCTATAATTTCCATTGAAGGTTGGGTGATTACTCCTCTTTGATACGACAAGTGCTAGCACGCACTTGTGCTCCCCGTACTATCACATATATATTGGGAGACTACAATAGGCTTAAATCCTTTATCCATAGGAAACTGAGTCTATCGCCTTATCGATCACAATGCACTAAACACAACATTCGGTAAGATTGACTATTGTACACAAAGTCCTTGGTAATTTCTATTTAATTTATCATAAAGGTGTATATTGCAGTTTTACGATTGGTCTGGTAAACCTTTTTGTCTAGATTCTCCAAAGTAGTCACTTTCATTTCTTTTTTACTCTCTAAAAGAAAAGGTCCATCTAAGAACTTGCCTTTCAAGCTTATTAAAAATCGAAGGCAACTAGAGTAATCTTTAGCTTTTTCTTGACTCTTTAAAACTGAAAAAGAAAATTTGTGTCCAAGTGTCGTTAAAATTAATTGACCGTGAATAACATCCCTATTCCTTAGTTGATCTTAGGTTGAAACATATGGCAACAAATCCAAAGTCCACCAATCAAGGAATTCCTTTTGATGAAAATCCTATTCCTTTTCCTTCTATCGGAAATATTTGTGCTCCATATATGGCTAAATTGTCCCTTACAGGATTTACCATTGGCTTGCCAATATGGTTGTCTTCAACCTCCTTGGTTCAAAATGTCACGATTTCTCCGCAATAGAGTACATCTCCAACTGGAAAAAATCAACCTCCAATTGATCCTTTAGTTGACCCTTTGCCTTCTTCTTCGTTTGTTTCTTCCTCCCCTTCTTCTTCTTTGCTTGGTGAAAGTGTTGGTACTAGTAACCAGGTGGCTAAGAAGAAGAAGAAAGGGAAGAAGAAGAAGCAAATTCAACAAAGGGAAAACCAAGCAACCATTGCTTTGAATGCAACATCTGATGATAAACCGCTCGTCAAACCTCATAAAGTTTGATATCCATGCAAACTTTGTGTGGGAAACCATCTTCTTCGAAGTTGTCCTGATATTCCTCAGATCTTAGAAGAATGGTCTTCCCGTTCACATCATCCTATGTCATCAACTATAGGTCATGTTGGTGACACACCTCCACTAGTGACAGTAAAGATCATGGAAAGAAGGGAAAATTTAAGTTTCCATGTAGGTTATGTGAAGGGAATCACCCCATTCACCTTTGTCCCTATCTGGATGAAGCCATGAAAGTGTTGGATAACCCTCCTGCTTCACTGCAATGACTTCCATCTGGTTACAGGAAACTATCCCTAAATCCTTCACAATTTTATGAATTGACTAACCCAAATCAAACGTCGATCAAACCTACTCTCTCTAAAAGTGAATCCTATGAGTCTATACCCGACCAAAATCAACAGGTCAAGGTAACAGTTGACCCAATTTCACCTTCGGTAAATCGTACCTTTTCCGAAGAGAGTAATCACCATATCACTTAGGTTCTTTTTATTTCTTCATATTCAAATGAGCTTGGGGGAAATCCACCTGTTCCATCAAGATAGGAGGAAAATCCTCTGGACTCGTTCTCATCACTCAAGGGGTTAATTCTCCTGTTTCTATGGTACCCCCTCCAAGTAGTCTAGTCACTTCCTTTTATTGGAATCAACTGGAAGGATTCCACCTTCCTTCTTATGTGCCTTTCTAGATCATAGTACAAGTTTGTAAAATGATTATATATGGCACTATTGTAGATGAAGGTGCATCAGTGAGTATCTTTTCCTCAACTACTTGGAAAGTGCTTGGTTTGCCACTGCTTGTGCCTGTTACACAGAATCTATTGGGCTTTAACAGAGGAACCAGTTGACTGTTAGGGATTCTTCCTCAGTTACCTATTACTTTGGAAGGGAAAACCATTTATCTAAATGTGATGGTAGTCCCATGCCCTTTAGATTACAATTTACTTCTAGGGCGTGACTATGTTTATGGCATGAGAGCTATTGTTTCAACACTCTATCAACTGATTTGTTTCCTACATGAAGGCAAAATTGTCATTGTTGACCAGCTTTCATTTCCTGGTCCAAATATAGCTCCTAGTCAACCATCATCCCTAAATGGTCCATTTATACCAATGGTATCATCACGGCCATGGGTTAATTATGTGGCAACCTGTTCCATACCTACATCAATTGACGATCAATTCAATGATGTTGTACATCATGTACCGGGGGCATTGGAACCATATCTCTCCTTCATGACAGTTTATGAGTTGTGACAAAGGTCTCCAAGGATAGTTCGTTTTCTTGTGTCAACCTCACTAAAAAATAAAACAAGGAGCATGAGGATAGTTCTTTTACTGTGTCAAACTTTTTAAAAAATGAAATCAAGGAATCCGAGGAGAGTTACTTGTCTTGTGTCAACCTCATTAAAAAATGAAACTAAGGGTATGAACATAGTTCCTTGTCTTGTGTCAAGCTCGTTAAAAAATGAAACAAGGAATCTGAGGATAGTTCCTTGTCTTATGTCAATCTCGTTAAGAAATAAAACCAAGGATATGAGGATAGTTCGTTATCATGTGTCAACCTCGTTAAAAAATTAAACAAGGGTCTATGAGGATAGTTCTTGTCCTGTGTCAACCTTCATTACACCCACCTAATAGCGATGAGTAGTCTACTTAGGTGAATGTAATGAAGCTTGGGGGGCATGCAACTAGTGGTAAAGATAAGTTTCCCTATAGGTTATGTGAAGGGAATCACCCCATTCACCTTTGTCTATCTGGACAAAGCCAGAGAGGTGTTGGATAATCGTCCTACTTCATTGTAGTGACTTCCATCCGGTTACAGGAGACTCTACCTTTCATCATGTTGGGGGCATGCAAACCATTTTCAAGCATAGTTTTTCATTTCGAGCATGTGTAAAAATGAAATTGAATCCAAGCATAGTTTTTCATTTCAAGCTTGTGTAAACATGAAATTGAATCCAAGCATAGTTCTCTATGGTTCAAGCTTGTCTAAAAATGAACCCATTTCCATTTTAACCCTCGTGATTGCCATTTTATCAGCCTTTTTTTTCAAATGAGCCTTGGTTGTTTCATTCCATCACCACCATCTCTTTGGCTGATCATACGCTTTCACTTGGTTGTTGTACCCTTTTTTGAGGAACAATTGCAATGATTCGTCTTATTAGCTAACCTCTTCACATAAATCAACATGTTTTGAGAAGTTACAACATCACCGGAACCATTTGCTACCCTAAACACCACTTTTTTCTCAAAATAGAGTCCTCTTTAATCTCTTTTTAGACTCTCTAAATAAGAAAAGATTGTCGAGCGCTCATCCATTCCAGCTTGTTAAAGTATTGGAAATGACATCTCTCTTGTATCATTTTATGCTTTTTAGGACTTGAGGGATTATTTTTACGAAAAAGAACTTATAGAATTTTCTTTTCATCTCTTTTCAAACTCTCCAAACATGAAAAGGATAGAGTTATCCTTGTTGTTAAACTCATTAAAATAATAGCAACAAACTTTTCCATCTAGACAAGACTGAGTTTCACCGTTTCTAGACTCGTTAAAACATAAAATAGCGATGGGTTTGCCTAAAGGGTGAATGATAGAACAAGAATTTGTTATCCTCCTCAAGCTTGACAAAAATAAAGAGGTACTGGCGAGCAATGACTAGGGAAAAAGGGGAAAATCTTGAAGAACTCATGGTAGCAAGTCGCTCTTGAACAAGACACTTTCACTTCATCTCCGTGATTGAGTTGGGTTGGTTATTCCGTTCACTGGTCATCATACAATTAGTCTATCATACCATCTATCTTTTGGGGTTAACACTACCAATTCATCTCAGTGTCGCTGACATGTTCAAGAGAAGTCATCCAGTTAATGTCTCATACACTGCAATACTCCAACGTTCATTTTTTCATGACCGCCATTCCTTAACCTTGTGTCGTCAGTTCATTTTCACCACTAGAAATAATTTGCTTCTTTTTGTGTCGTAGATGTGGGATACATCAAGGTCCTCCTACGATGAGTCACTTCTTGTTGACATCAGCTCATTATCCAAGAAGTTGACTTAGAAATACCCTTCCAGTACTTTGAAGCTTGTTTACATCAATGGCAAGTTTCCCTCTTCCGGCGACAGGTTCACATCAATGGCCTTCGACCGAAAGATTTTGCGTGGTGTTTGACATCAGATCATGTATTCACACCACGTGAAATGTACTATAGTACCTTGAGGATCATTGTCATTATCGGTAATCCCTCTTGCGTTTGTTAACAGCTCATACCATTGGTTGGTAATCAGGCGATGTCTTTCCATGTTTGACCTCAGGACATCTCTTCACATGGTTTGACTTGTACATCCAGCGAAGATTGAACGAGTTTGAAGACCTCGGATCTAGTTTCATCCATCCAGGTTGTGATATATTCAGGGATATGAAGACATCAAATGTACAAAGACTTTACACAGATGGTCATCGTAATCATGGATTACGACTCTATATCTATAGACTCACAAGTCTGTATATGCATACAACTATCTGATCAATGTACATGAAATGAAATTTATAGATCTGAGCATTGGAATGCCTCCCTCAGCTAGTTCATGAAAAAAATTATTATGATAATGTATTGTATCATAACTTATGTAGGTCACCTTCCAGTTCGAAACTTCAGATCCTCATGATAAAGCATTTCACCCGACATGAACATTTACGACCTCATGCATTTGGGGGCAACTGTTATAGACATATTTGGGCACATCAACCCAAAACTCATATGTCAATGATATTAGGGATCATAAACCCCTAAAATGGTTGTCTTATACACTAAAGAAGCTTAGTCATCTGAATGCTTTATTCCACAAAAGTTCCATCTCAAAAGTTAGCCATAAAAGTGCCAAAATTGAACCATATCAAAAAGCCATGTGTTAGGGTGAGATGCATACTAACTGTTGCACTAGCTAAGTGCGATGCATCTCACTGAGGCCTTATATAGGGTGTGATGGTCGAGGTAGGACAAAATGCTGGGGCAGTTTGTTAGTTGGTTTCTCATGGAATCTTCTAGAAACTTCTCCTATGCCACTTGCCTCTCTGAATTCGCCCAAGGATGGCCAAGAGAATTAGGAAACCATCTCCAATTCCCCTCCCTTGTGGAACCAATTTCAACAAATGGAATGACACTCATCAATTCCCATGGATGACTCACACCCTTGCAAACATCTATAAAAGGATTTCACATCCAAGAGATCAGAAGGTTGAATAGTTGTGAATTGTAAAGAAGTGCTGCTATTTTCAGTATTGAGGAGAGAGTATTGTATTGTTAATGTGTTCTTGCTAATTCATGATGTGAAGAAGGATTGAAGCTGGGAGGATGGTGTTGGCTCATACAACTGGGTGTTAATCTTCCTTGTTATTGATAAATTTCTTTGAGATTTTTCCCAATTGATTGTGTTAATTGTAAATGCTTTTAGTTTTTCATTGTATTTTTGATTCTATAATGTTTATGTTGTAATAGATCACAATGCTTTGAGAGGTCTTTGTTTTTGTAGTGTGTAGGTACTCTCCAAGCATGTTAAGTACAGGGAGGAGTTACGGGATCATCCAAAGGGGAAGGAGATCAAGCGAGGATTCAAGCGCAAGATACAGGTTGGTCCTCTATTATCTCACTCTTATCTATTACTCATAGGAAATCTTTCGAAAATCTTTGGCTGTTGTTTCTAGGTTAGCTGCCAAACCTAGAGGGTTAGTCATTCAACAAGATACTACTTTTCCCAGAAACACCCTTCATCCAATATTATTCAATTCATCAACCTATGTTTAATACTATCATGCATCAGTAGATCTATTAGATCATAAAGTCAGATTACATCACATATTTATCATGGTCATATCATGTTAGCATCAACTACTTCATCATTACATCATGACATCAAATTTTCATCAAGGGCTAGATTCAAATATCTAATCATGATCACAACATTACTTGTTTGTCACATAACTCAATCCATCAAGTTAGGGAATTCAATTTTATGATATGGAATAATTACCAAGCACATTAAAACATAAGTATGGTTAACGAAAGATCATGAATATTAATCTCAATGTTATACTTCTATCATCATGGCTACCATGCTACTATCAATAGTATCAAGTTACCATCTACCAAAATCAAGTTGTTAGCCTTCTTTATGGGATCAGGATATCCAAAATGATAGGTGTTAGCAAACATCAAGTATACCAATATATCAAAGACCAATATTAAGTAGCTTCATAGAATCAATAAATTCATCATTTCTAAAAGATAAGATACTTGTTCACTACATATTGAGTCAAATTATAACCTTATAATTTGATTAACATAAATCATCAACTCGAGTAGTTAAGCTCGTGAGATGCATGCAAAGTATATCTAGGCATAACACTGTAAGTGTTGATTAATCTAACTAGCCAATCGCACAAAACCATTGACTCTTTCCTACATCAATCACTTAGCAGAAAAGGCTATAGAGTGGATTAATCTAACTAGCCAATCGCACAAAACCATTGACTCTTTCCTACATCAATCACTTAGCAGAAAAGGCTATAGAGTGGATCAAACTTCCCTCTACAACTCTTAAGATAGCTGTGATGATTAAGAAAAGATATAGAAATCAACTTACATCAAATTCAAAAATTCAATCAAAATTAGAAATCAAATCTTCATTAACTAAATTCCACACATGAACATAAAACAAGTTCATTTAATCCAGTGTTGCTGATATATTAGAAAGAGTGCATTAGCTATAAAAATAAATTATTGCTACATAACAGAAATAAATTGCATAAATACTAAACTATGGGAGTTGTGAGCAAAGGGGGCCCTCCCTTACTCACAACCCCTTCAAATTAGAAGATCTTTCTCATTGCAATAGACAAAACATATATCTTTATATTAATCTGAAAAATACAGTCCAGTACAATATGATACACAGTCTATACTGAAAACAACCCAACACTCTAACAACCCCTATCATTCAAACTAGGACATAATTTATACATTTACAAAGTCCATATATGGCTTGAAATAAAGGATACTACTAATATAAGCCATCAGCTAACATAATTGTTACAAAATATTGATTTTAGCCATATTGGGTCTAATCCATGACTGAAAGAATGGATTAGAAAAAACTAGTTACTTGGCTATAGCTTTTCTCCAAACGGCCCACGAAAGAAGGCTTCTGAATCTTGGCAGTTTTGTTGGCACATCTGAAATGGCCAATAGGATAGCAACCATATGTGATATATTCCTCACAAAACACATGTTCCTGTTTGGCTTAGATATTTGTGGAACATGGCCGATCGCCGATCTTGCTGTAGGAAATTCGAGTGGTTACAGGAAATCAGCAACTACAGGAAATCCAGAGTGTTTGCAGGAAATAGAATCGCACAGTTGTCTACGGGAATTATGGGCATGTTTTCGAATAAAAAAAAATATGCAGAAGAACTCGAGATTAGTTGGCATGGTAATTAAATAAAGAATAGCTAGCTAAGGAATACTCAAAGTTAAGGAAAAATACACCTTTTAGTATTAATTTGCATACCTTCAGCCTATGGCGCCCTCTTGGAAAAAAATAAGTATTATAACTGAAATAGACATAGTTGGGGTTAAATATAGTTCAAAATGGGAGAGGCAAAGTATGGAAAAAGGTGTCAAAATCAAGCAAAATCAATCCCCAACATCTCCCCCACACCTAGTACCTTGCATGCCCCTTATGCAATAAAAAATGTTGCATCTTCCCCAAAAAAAATAAAAAAATAAAAAAAAAGGAAATTATTCCTTATCCTGAGCTACATTTACTGCAGCCAACTCTTATGCTACCTCTGCCAACTGTTTCAACTGGTTACCACTGGATTTTGGAGGAATTTGACCCCTGTACAGTTCATTATTCTTTTTCAGATGGTCAATCCTAGCCTGCTTCTTTTTCGTAATTCTGGTTGTTTTCTGGACCCACTCTTCATGCTCTTTATGTATACATAGGTTGTTCTCCTTTATGTTGGCATTATGTTTCTGGTATGGTTATATGTTACAGATGTTGTACTTGATGGCAACACCCATGGCAAGGCTCTCAATATGATAAAAATTAAGGAGTACGCAGGAGAACAGTTCAGAAAGTGCGTACCCGCAGGAACGCCATGTAGGGACCGCGTCCAGACACGCAGGTTACCCATTCCTGAGGTGCGTACCCCTATGCACACTCTTCAAGGCAGTAAAAAGCGCACACGTGGGGTTTCTTGTGTTTAACCCTTGGTATTTAGCCGACGGTATTGTGTTATCATGGTTCTGGCCCGTGGTATTATTTTATTTTATTATTATTATTGAGCCCCATGATCCTTGATTTGAGGAAGAGCTTGCCTATATAAAGCAAAGGAGATCATTTGGCTTAAGTATGCTTTTGGGTTGAATATCTTAAGATCTGAAATATTTGGGTTAGTGTTTCAAAAAGCTTGAACTATATGAAAGTGAAGTGGAAGGCGAATCTGTAAAGGGTGATCTCCCGAACGCTTGATCAGATCTGGGCATCTGTCTAACTGTAGCACACTGGTGATCTGTAAATTCAGCCCTAATCTGATGTACGCAGGTGTTTAACGGTGCCTCTGCGTAGGTACGCAGAGCAGAAGAAGGATAAGTGCGTGGATACGCAGGGGCGACAAAGGCGCAGTTCGTGGGTACGCTAAGGCGACGAAGGAGCAATGCGTAGGTACGCAGAGCGACGGTGGTTCAGGTGCGTAAGCATAGAAATAGTACGCGGCGTGATAGTGTCTTTGGGTGCGTGCCTTCAGTGAAATACGCGGCGTGATAGTGTATTTGGGTGCGTACTGTACACAGCGCAGTAAAAGAAGCAGTGCATGGTCACGCAGTGCAGCAGAAGGAGCTCTGCGGGTATACGCAGAGAAGCAAAGGGTGAAGTGCGTAGCGACGCAGGCCAGTAAAAGGAAATCTGCGTATCTGAATTAAGATCTTCTGTTGACTAAATTTCTCTGTTGATAAGGTGTTTAGGGTTCAGTTCTATTATTTTGATCTGGTTACTGCAACTGACTGTAATTTATATGTACTTGATGATCATTTGATGTATATGGATCCAGTTTGAAAATTTATGAAAAGTGGTCCTTTGAAAAGAAGCAGGGGGTTGTAGCTCCCTTTCAGGAGAGACTGGAAAACGAGAGAGAGTTGTAGCTCTCAGCAGGTTGCAGCCTGCGTACTGGTAAAGGACTGCACCAGTACAAGACCATTGTAAAAGGAGTTTCTAATTTGAAAAGAAGATAGAGACATATTGCAGCAGGTGGTTTTCACCCACATTGGGTTTCCACCTTATATCTGGTGTTCTTTGATGTGACTGTCTGTTTTTCTTGTTCAGGCTCATTATTTTATGGTACTGATATGCAAAAATAATTCAAAGTATAAATAAGGAAGATTTGGTAAAAGGACTAGATA
>APFE030738040.1:0-29723 GCA_000404065.3 Pinus taeda | reverse complement strand
CATACCACACCTAATGGAACACTTCTAGGAAGAAGTTCTTGAGAATGTTCCATTCCTCTTTTATTTTTCTGTCGACTCACAACAACATGATGTTCAGGACTGTAAAAAAATATCAAGAGGCATAATCTCCTCTACTCTAAGGATGATATCGGACGTGGGGACTACCGACATAACTTCTTTATCCATTATTTGACTTGATGACTCCTTTATAGGAGACTTTATCTTACTGGCTACAGGGGTCTTATCTATCTCCATTAAAGCTGAATCCTACACTTCTTTCTCCTATGTGCTGTTTAGTTCTTTGTTGAACTAATCCAAAACTTTATCGAGCTCACTAGTAGACATGATCTCTTCTATTTGTTTATCTAAGAGTGTATTAGTGGGTGTCTTTTTTGTCTCTTTTGAAGACGATGCCAAAGATTTTCCTCTAGGAAATTCTAACTGTAAAGAAATTAAGCATTCAGAAGGCAGTTTCTGTAGCCTTTTATTTATGTACCCTTGGAATAAGACAAAATCATAGGGGCATAGTAAAATTTGTACTAAATGTTTCATCTGTCTATATGACTCACATGTCTTAAACAAATCATCAAAATCATTAGGTTCATGAACAAATGGACTTATCTTAACCTGAGTACTGACATCATGAATGACCTTTTTTGGGTCGCACTGTCTAGGGGGAATAGTGGGGAGTTCCATGTCTTTGATTTGTTTGATTTCTAGGACAACATGACTGTAGTTTTCAAGAGCATAGAATCCACATTGAATAGAAAATTGTGGCCAAATAGCCTTTTGGAGTCTTTAAAGACTTTAGTTATACCATGACCTATGGTCTAATAGGCAGCTTCCCGAGCCATAAGCTTATCAGGAACATAAATAGGAAGAACATGTGGGGCCAAAAGACTCCCAAAAAATCTTACAGAAGTGGAATTTTATTCAGTAAAACAACTTCCAATAGCAGTGAAGTCTACCGTGTCTTCTTGAGACAACCCGGGGGCATTTCGATCAAAAATGGATTTGTACAAAGGCAACATTACCTTATTGCAAATTCTGTAAAAATGAGGTTGGTACTTAGATTCCCATAGAATATCATGATATAAGTGAATTTGTGTAGGGTCTTCGAGTGTCCATTTCCATCCCATTGAAGGAAAACCAAAAGAGAAACAAATGACATCCATAATATAGGCACTCATATAATAATATGGCACGATTCTTTCCAAGACACTGTGCTTTTGCCTATATTCTAATATTTTGGACGTAATATTGTTGGAAAACATAGTAGCACAATCCATTACTTCAAAATTAGAAGAAGCTTGAATCAAGGGAACCCATTCAACTATAATTTTTTGTGTGTTCGGAGAACAAATCAAACTACATATCATAGCAGCAACATAATAGAATAGGCCGACAAGAGAAGCTAAAGAATACATACCCTTACTACCATGCTTGTAATTTCTTGGGTCTTATCTCCATTGTCTAATGGGCTTTGATTCTAATTTGTTCTTCTCTGCAATTGTTTTGACAAACTTCTTGTTGTAAATCTTCTGGGGGTCTGGCAAATGATACATCCTCTTCAAATCTGTAGCTCTAAAGGATCCTACTATCATTTGCCTTGATGTCAAGAATATTTTGTCTTCAATATTCACATTATCAATCATCCACTTAATCATATTTGCATAGGGTAATATTTTAGGCCGCACAAGAATTTGGTAAAGAAAGGAATTGGAGACATCAAAGAAGTTAGCCTCAGAAGATGATAAGGCATCAACTATTACTTGCTTAGCCGCTACTAATCTAGGGTCTTCTTCTTCAAATAGATTATACATTGACTCCCAAGAAGAAGTACCAGAGTCGGGCATGCATGTGGTGTCTGTGAATAACAAAGCCATTTTGTTGCTTCTGGTTTGAATTGAGTTACTTTTGTTTAAACAAATGACCCTTTTCCTTTCTTTCCTGCCTTTTACATTTCAACAAAATGTTGTTTATTAGTATTAGTGTGCAGAAAGGAAATACAGAGGAATGTTTTAGATCTCCAAGGACTAAAGGACACACAGGACAAATACATACGTTTCAAATAACAACTTGCCAATTAAATCAATTTCATCAACTGGGGAACATAAAAACTGTTAGATTTTAAATTTAATGAAAATCACACGGATCCTCATTAAGTGGAACTTAGTCAGAAATTTCGATAGATCCTCATTAAGTGGAGCTTAGTCAGAAATTTCACATCGTAAATCTTCTATGGAAGTATTTCATTTGAAGTGGTGCTAAAATATGCAATGCGCGATTTGTGATATGCAATATCGCATATATGCATCAGAGATCAAGCAATGTTTCTTTAATATCACAATCACAACATAAAAATGGATGATATTAATAAAGTTTCGGTAAGGATGTGCAATTTACGATCTGCAATCAACGATAATGACATGTCCTTGTGGCGGGTTCAATTAGGCTTTGTGTGTGGAAGTGCGCTTTTTCTTTGTTTTGTTCGTTTTATTAAGAGAAGCTTTATTTTGAAAATGATATCTCGTATCGTGATGTTTATTAAGGGATATTATCATGATTCCTAATCATTTTGTGATGCATGATTTTATTTTAAAAGTAAACCTAAGTTATTCAACTAGGACCTAAACCTAAAAGATAACCGAATGTGACATCTTTTGGGGTTGGAATTTTTTGGAATATAAATGTAAAGAAATTTTTAAAAGGGTCCCCTTATTTAAATTATATATATATAAATAATAGGGGATAGTTGGGTACCACAACATACACATATAACTCATGTAATAAGAATCTTGTTTGCTACCAGTGCTAGATCTTAGCCTTGGATGATCTTTACCTCTACTCCATCTGTTAGATCTGTAATCAGTGACCTTATGAAAAAACATGTTACAAGTAAAAAAATAACAAGTAAACCAAATTTTATACCTGGGGATTGGTCCTGTCTCCGATCTTGGTTTCTTTCTTGCTTTTGATAACCTTATGGATTTGTGCCAGTTGGATCTGAACCTTTGTGATTTTGAGTAGAATTGTATCCAAGACTTGTCTTAATTAGAGGATAAGGTTGATCGTTAATAATCTTATCGAATTATTTATATTCCTTTACCCATTTTAGGTTCTAATATGATTGAGATTTATTTTTCATAATATTTCCTTACTACCACAAATTCCGATTCCATCTTCTCACAATACTTCTCTTTCTCTTGAAGTTGTTCCATCAAAATTTCCTCCCTTATTTTAGCTTCTTCTAGGTGAGTCTTTAGCAGGGTTATTTCTTCAACAATACTACTGCCTTGAATTTCCATGTCTTTGTTTATATTTATGAGGCTATCAATTTCTTTCAGTGCATTCATTAAATCATCTATTTCACAATTATCTTATTCACTAGCTAATTGATCTTCAAGAGCCATACGGATTTTGTAATCAAATTTAGAGTCTAAATCTTCACCTACCTTATCATTCGATGTATCTTCATTATCTTCAAACAAATACAAATTTTGTTTCTTAGAGAAATTTCTTTTGACATTTTTCTTGGAGGTGTTCTTTCCCTTCTCTTTCTTATCAACATTTTTTTGCATGGACATTTAGCAACATAATGTCTAACTCTTCCGCAAGAAAAACATTTAAATGGAAGCTTACCTTTGAATTTGTCGGTTCCCACTTGTAAATTCATAACGATGTTTTCCTCTTCTTCATCTGAAATGTAGCTAGTGTCTTCAGACAATTGTTTTTGTTTGCCTTTTCTTGCAGATTTGAAAGAAACTTCTCTAATTTATGATTGGTCCCATTTTTTCCTCAATTTGTAGGTTTTCAAAATATTGTGGAGTCTTTCTAGATATAGCGAATTCAAATCCTCGGATTTCCTCAATTTCTAAAACTTTGGCATTGAACTTAGGAGTTACCAATCTTAATATCTTCTCAAAAATTGTAGAGTCCACAATCTTAACACCAAGGACCTTCATTGTATTTACTACTTCCTTTATTCGAAGGAAATTTTTTTTTAATACTTTCATCTTCATGAATTTTGATGGACTTAATATTGAATTATATATGAATGTAACTTAACACCAGTTACCTTTGTATCACCTTCACAATTGTTGACCAATTTGTCCCACATGTCTTTTGCTATGTTGAGATGTATTACCTTCACGAAATAGGATTTTATAAGTCCTCCAAGAAAAGCATTGACTTCTTTGGAATTTATTTCGTATTATTTCTTACCTACATCATCTTATGGAATGGATTTGGGGTATTGATATTCCCTTTCGACGATTTCCCAAACATCAACTCCAAGAGATTACAAGTAAGACCTCATTTTGATCTTCCAAAATATGAAGTTTGTTCCATTGAAAAAATGAGGTTTGGTTGAGAAAGATTTATCCTAGCTACTCATTTTATTGGATATTCCTTCTAGCAATCAAGCTACTTCTTAAAGGTCCTCGGCTCTAATACCAATTGGTAGAAATACTGAGGCGGGGGTGAATCAAGTTTTCATGCAATTAGTAATTTTACTTTTCTTTTGCCATGTTAACTGAACATTCATTTAATTAACAACACATTATGTAGTAAATCTAAGCAATAATAATAAACTATGAGTAACATATAGTCATACGACATATGAACAATAATAATGCAACAAATGAACACATAGGGACACTGTATATTAGGTGGGAAACCCAACTGGGAAAAACCACCAATGTTGTTGTCTCTTTATTCTTCTTATTATTAAAAAAAATCTCTTATTACATCTTACACTGGCACAAACTCTTACTAGTGCACATACTACTACCTGTTATAGGTTACTACCTCCTAGTGTTTCTCTAGCTACCACTGGAAGGAAGCCACTAGTCAAGAATCAATTTTACCAGCCACCACTAGAAGGAAGCTACCAGTACCTCATAAAGGCCCCAACCCTTATACCCTCTATGGACTTCATTTAAAAATATTTCACCCTGGATCCACTTAACTCAAACACAAATTTGGCTAGCCATGTTGCATATAATTTTCAACTTGAACCCACATATATCATTCTGCTCATTGTGAATAACAAGATACCAGAACCTCTGTGTAACAAGTCTCTAATCAACAAAAAAATATACTCATCAGACTATCAAACCCTAGCTCATCAAACTAAATACAAAACCAAACCTCTCTTCAATAATCAATCACATCAAGATATCCCTTGAAAATTCTACAACAAAACAACTCTCAACAATACAAAACCCACTCTGTAGCAATTATAATCCCTGAATGAAAAATATAATTGGTATATCGATACATTCTCATAAATCTTTCATTAAATCAATACAATCATCAACACATTGATCTCAATCTCAATCACATACATCATAATAACTCAAAATGTAACAAGCACAATTTCCCCTTAGCATGTGAGCTAGATTATCATGAAAACAATCCCTAATAAATGATCACTAAAATCTATCACTGAAGCTATGCTCAGTATCTACACTTGTTTGTTAGTGAAGACAAAGAACCATCATCCAAGCATACCAAAACTTCATAATAATCCCCTCAGCTTCAAGCAACAACACTCTTTATGCTCTAGCATAAGGAAGTCTATACTAGGTTGAATTAATGGATACAATTTCAATGGACATACATCAAATGCTTTGACAAAAAAAAGTGTTGATAGCCATCTTTGTCATGAAAAAAAATGCCCTTGGTGAGTAACATAATGATATCTACAAGATGTAGCACGCAACTCTAACCAAATACTCTTGTCATACAACATCTCTTCAAAAAGCATTGACCTATGAATGCATTAACATGTAAACAATGCCAAAACTCTGTCACTACATGTCCTTCAATACAAGATCATTAAAACATGAAGGTCAATTAAGACAAGCAGCAAAAAAATCTATCAAATAATATTTCTTCCCTGATGGATCACAATCCTCGCAATCAAATACATTAACAAGCAACCACTATAAAATCTCTATCAATCCTTTCTCCAATACAATGAGAATTAGTCTCTACAAAATACAGCGTTGACCAACAACAACTACATCATCATAGGAAATGTGTCAATAGATAGCACACTAGTCATAAAAACATCATCAACCAAGTACTACAATCATATTGAACTCATGAGAAAGAGAAAAAAACCTCTTACCAAAGTACTACACAAAACAACTACTAAATACACCCGAAGAAATAGATAAACATACAAGTATAGTTCAATAAGCAAGACCAACACAACAATAAATTATAAGTCAATGACCACTGCATAAACAATACTTTGTCTTCATTTCTATGCAAGACAAACAATATCATCACACATATCAAATTCAAATGTGAACCGGTAAAAATTTTCCCTACGTACTCAACATCTACAACAAGTTAATGCCAATCATTGAATACAATGATTACAATCAAACTGAAGGAAAACAAAATATCTTCCTAAATCCTTTATCTCTATCACACAAAAATTGTTCTCTGCAATGAAACTTGTATCATATCAACACATCCAATCATACTCAACACATATTATTAAATAATGAGCATATGTCAAGAAATAACTCTAGCATGAGTATGGTGTGCATAAATTTGAACCTCAAACTCATTCGAGTAACTAAACATGGTGTGCAGAACATTAAATGAATCTCCGGTGATAAGATATGATGCATATAAATAAAAATCTCTATTGAATAAAATATTTTGTGCACAGTTAGAAGAATCTTTAGTAACCATGCACATAGACTAAAAGAATTTTCAGTTTTTAAGTGATGCACATTATCTCTAGTGATTATACCTAAAGAAACTTTTATTGGATCGAACATAGTGTGTGTTTATGACTTTGATCAATAATACTTTCTCGTATTCAATATTTTATACCAATGCATATTTAACTCGCCTTAGAAATCCAAGGTGAATACCCACTTGCACTTCCTCCCATTCGTTCAAAACAAAGATCAAATACAATTGTAAAAACTACCATAGCCAATGGATATCATATAATGCACACAATGATTGATCAAAATTGTTGGTAATTTAGAGTTTTTCGTTCTCAGCATTACCATGGGTAAATCCATGGAGTTCATTGATGTATTTATTAACTGCATCAATTGAACATTAAATCAACCTCACGTGCATGAATTCCATGGGAATTACATTGTTTTTCTATGGTTTTTAAATTATGTTACCACAATGTATCATCGCTTGGATAACACATCATCTTAGAGAATAGTGTTGCACTATTGACATAGGGATCCCAGTGAATGTACAAAATCCTTGCATTGTGCATAACCGACTCTCAATAAAGATAGACGAAGATGAAAAAATTATGAGATCATATACCCATAACTCTACCATATTTCTTCCTTACTTCATCAATCATGTCCAAACCCTGTTCATTCTCATGCAACTCCTCTACAACCATCATAACTCATCATCTAGCCATGAATCTTTGCCTCCTCATGTAACTCTATTGTTGATAACCAAATGATCTAGGTTGACAGAGTATGATGAGATCACAATCCTGGTTGACATCAAGGCCAACACACTAGCCGTCATGCCAACAAGAGGCCCCTCATGCTCATTGAGAAAATTTTCTAAAGTGGCAGGGTGACTTGATAATTCATGGAAATAGAGGTGATGGTGATGGAGAGGGTTTCTATTTTGACTATAATGAACAAAATGGAGAAAGTGGGTTGATACAAGGTGAAAGGAGGTGAAAAATAAGGAGGAAACTAGGTTGCGATACACGATTATGAAAAAAATTGTTGTTAGGGTTCCCCCTAATGTCTTTTCTCATACCATATGCTAAAAATTCCAATGATCTATAGCTTTTTCTTTAAACCATTGTTTCCTATAGCAGTTTAGATAACTATAGAGAACACATGGAAATGAGATGGTATGTGATGGTTGATATTGTGGGAGATGGAGATAAATGGGATATGGTGTAGGGATGTCATCTAGGTCCCCTTTGGAATGATCAAGCTAATGACATGGACCATGATGTAGGATGGTTTGTTTGGCCTGATTTTTTGTGTCCTAGAGGTACTTGCACATAAATCAATGCGAGACAAAAAAATGCTCTTGTTTTTCTTTTCTCTTTATTTTTTGTCTTTGTTCTTTTCTTTTTCTCTTTTTTTCGAGGGGGGCTATTGGATGCCCCATGCAGGTTTTCAGTCAGTGGCATGATTTAGGTGCCTTGGAAGAGGTTTTCAACTAGAGCTCTTATTTTTTATTCTTTCTTCAAACATACAAAGTACCTCATCGAATTTTTCACCTAGTGAGTTTTCCTCAAGTTCCTCAAAGGAGGTTTTCACTTGAGGTCATTCTTTTCTTTTTTCTTTTTTTACTTTTTTTCTTGTTGATTAGGGACTGAATGGATTGGCAGCTATGACACTCTCAATCAAATTATGTTCCTTACTTATTGAATGTGTAAACTAAACCTTTTGGAGGGGTTTCTTTTAAATATTCAAGTGATATAAATTCACTAGAATTGGTATTTGTTCCTCATTTATAGTCTTGATTTTGATAGAGTTTTTTTCTAGCACTTCTCCACTAGGTAAGGCCCTAGCTATCTGGTCATGAGTTTTCCCTTGAAATAATTAAATATGGATTCATACAAGAGGGACCAATCACCCTCTTAGAAGGCTCTATTTTTAATGTATTTTTCATGCCATACTTTTCTCTATATCTAGACTACCTCATTATGTAATAAGGCTTGCATTCTATACTCATCTTATGCATTCAATTGTTGTATCCTATTAGCCTATGATTTGGTAAAGTCAATGTCAAGTTGAGATGTCATCCTCAGTTTGTTTTACTCAAATTCAATTTACAATAAGACCTTCTTCCTATAGATTAACACATACTGGGTGAAATGAGTGGTGGATTTCCAAGTAGTGTTGTAGGCTCAAGTGGCCTCAATAATCCTTTTCACCCAGTCCCTTTCGTTTTCACTGATAAATTTGATAAGAGTGCTCTTTAATTCCCTATTAGTGACTCATAATTCCCCATTTTATTGGGGGTAGTATGGAGTGGAATTTCTATGGCGAATGTGGTGTTACTTCATTATCCCTCCAATCAAATTGGAGGTGAACTAAGAGCCTTGGTTTGTCATAAATTCTCTTGGAAAACCAAATTTGTAGAAGATATTTTCCCTTAAGAATTGAACCACTTTTAGTTTTGTGTGACATTTATTGCCTTCACTTTAGCCCATTTGGTCAGGTAATTAGTGCATACAATGATGTACTTTTTCTATCTAGGTGGGGGATAGTACCAATGAAGTCCATGCCCCATTTCTTAAAAGGCTCAAAATACACTTGAGGTTTAAGGGGAATTTCATCCTTTCGAGTAATCTCTCCCATCCTTTGACACTCATCATATTGTGCATTATATCTTTGGGCATCTTTGTGAAGGATTGTCTAAAAGTATCCTGTTTGCAGGATTGTAACTTGTCCTCTTTATAGAAAAATGACCCCCACATGGTCCATCATGCCAATCTAAGAGTATGTCATAGAATTCATCCTCCCTCACACATATTTTCATCATATGATTAGGGCCCCACTCAAGATTTTTTCCCTAATCCAAGTAAAGGAGGCATTTTTTCTAACAATCTTACTCTTCTCCTTTGAAGATAGGTGAGGAGGGAATTGAATAGTAGCTAGATAGTTGGAAATGTGCAAAAAAACATGGAGAAAGAAGTGATCTGGAAAAAATATGCTCATCTAGGTATTGGTCATCTACCACTTCTTCATGTACAAATAAGTTTAGCCTTGACAAGAAATCCACAGAAACATTCTCTTTTCTTGATTTGTCAGCAATATTAAAGTCAAATTGTTGCAACAACAATGACCACCTAATTATGTGAGAATTCACATCTGAATTACTCATTACATATTTTATTTTTGCATGGTTAGTATGCATAAAGACTTGGTAACCAATGATGTAATGCCTAAATTTATTTAAAGAATGTACAATAGCTAGGAACTCTTTTTCAGTTATAGTATAGTTTAATTCAACCTTGGAAATATTTTTGTTAATGAAATAAATTACGTAGAGGACATTACCTTCAAATTATTCTAAAGTTGTCCAAATTTCCCTGTTTTATGCATTTGTATGAATGTGAAAGGGAAAGTTCCAATTTGGACCTCTCAGATCAGATAGATGAATGTTGCATCTAATAATTTCTACAATTATGCTTTCACAATATATTTAATACATAAGGCATTCATCTTTAAGGCTAGCAAACAAGTTTGTGGTCCTCCTTGATGTATATGTGATGAGCGTACACATACGATGTTGGGTATAGTATATGGTGGATTAATGTACCAACATTTAATTTTCAATCTAGGGCCCATGGACTTCGAGGCACAACAATGGAAATTCCAGAGAAAGACTTAAGGGACTTGCAAAATAAAACCCTAATATGTCCTATTTTCTCACACCTTCAAATTGCTGCAAACACCAGTCAATCCTTGTTCTAATCCTGCAATCAAAGGCATCCACTAGAGACAAAACCCTGAATACTACAAACGCTAATCCTGGAGTCTACCAGAAATTGAAAGAAAACATGAACTATCAATAACTGAAAAGAGAATCCTAATTAAGGAGAAAACTCTAACTATTGACAATTAAGGAGCAAACCCTAACTAGTGACAAACTAGAAACCTAGGCATTGTTTTCTAACTAAACTGAGTAAATGTAAATACTGGTTCTTTAAAGCAAAGAGCAAGATAATTGGGGTCCTGGACAATCTACTTACTATAAAATAAATTTTCTCACCTTCAATAAAAATCTCCAACCAAGCTTATTGTAATCCCGCACTCAATTCTATTGAAAACTATCTATGTGTGAAATAAAAAAAACAAAAGAAATATTCTAAATCTACTAACTATGCAATTAAAACATTATGTGCATAAATGTAATCACACATATTTGATATTCAATAACTTTTTAGGCCTACATAAAGGTTGCAAACAAATTCACTCACGCTATTGTCAATGCAAGCTTCACACTCTAAGCAAATAAACCCACTTTATGAATTCTAGAAATTATCCTCTACCAATACTCATAAGAATGGACACAAGAAAGGAATTCCCTGTAGCATAAACTGTTATTCTATTTACTTAGAGAAGCTACGATATAAGAGTTTAATAATTATATTCCTTCCACAATCCTCAGCCCAAATTCTGGTAATGCAAACTCAATATTCTTATGCAAATTAGTCTATTCGTATCTTCAAACTTGACACTTCATGCCGAAGCCCACATGTAGAGCCAAATCCAATTGGAGTTTGAAAATAATATTATGTCTGGATACTTACTCGTTGTCATAATTTATGATAACCAAATTAAAAATAAGAGACAACTGTAAAATGTGTTTATTAAATTGTATTTGCAAGGGTTATTAAAATTGGGATCCTTGAGAAACAATTTTGCACACTTGTTTTTTTATATTTTGCCAAGGGAAACAAGTTGGATTTGCGGTCCTAGCCAACCCCCAACCCGTGCCTGCTATAGAAAATTTAATTTAAATTACAGAATAATGATTAAATGCAGAAAATTAGATCATAGAACCTGGCATGAAATTTTGTATTCATATATTGTTTAATTTTCTATACCGTGAGCCAAATGCTCAAGGTCAATATCCAAAATAAGGTCCAATATCCAAAATATGTTTTCTTCAGAGTCTAAACAAATAACCCCAATCCAATAGTGTCGCTACTATTGCACAGGGCCATGACTTTCCCTTTTATATTTTAGTTACAAAACATTACGAGGCTTCAAACCAGCCAATCGAGTACAAATTAAATGGAAAGAAAATCATAAAAAATTTCCATCAAAAGGAGGTTTCAAACCACCACTAACTAATCATAGATCTGGTGCGTGTAGATATTCATTCCTTATGTTGATTTTTTCATTTTTATCAAATATGTGCGTGATTTTGGAGATCTGGAAAATTTTGTGTTTTTAACAAATAAGACTTAGAGAACCTTTTGTATCTTACAAATCATGGTGAATTTTTTAAAATGGCCTACGAAATATCAAAATTTTCAGAGAACAAAGCTCATGTCCTAGAATTTTTATATTTGACCTCATCCACACGTAAATTAAGAAGGAAATTGTTTGTTTTTTAAAATGTTACAAATTTGGGTTAAAGCATTTGAGTTTTAACAAATGGTAAATAAAACTCTGTTTTACAAAACTGAATCCTAATTTAGCTACAAAATTTTATCAATTATCACTACTGCTAAATTCAATCCTATATGCTTTTGAAATGAGTAATGAATCATCAATCAAGTTTTGTTATGTAATTTGAGATCGGTGAAAGGAAAAAATGTTCTAACAGGTGCATCTACTTATCAATAGAAATGAAATGAATTGAGTTATACAAAAATCTAACAAAGAACACAACTGATATATTGAAAACAAAACCTTACTACTTGTAGGGCCCCTCCACAAGTAGATGGTTGCGAATCAAGATCAACGCTCAGCCATGCATTTGAATTGAAAGGTCTTCCTTTATAATTAAAAACAAAGTTTTTGCAATTGACTGTATGCTTCAGAAAAATTAATCTCCCTCTTTATTTCAATGGAGTGCTTAAATAGGGGTTACAATGTAACTTCATGGAGATTCTTATGGCTAAAGATCATAACTGAATGGACACCTAGTTTCCATGAATTTGATGAGTCACAGTCCATTCCAACCTCTGTTTGATTGACTAGACGTTTATTGACACGTGGGTGCATTGTTTTCTCATGCAATCTGCAAAATATGGCTCCAAAGAACCTGAAATATCTCCCAAATGGTAACAAATTCGGGAAAACTGCTCATGAAGAACTTAATCGGGCCCGTTATGAACAAAACCCATGGTTCTTTTTTACAGGATTTTCTTTCATTTGCTCAGAAAATGCGTTTGAAGTTGACTGGTCAAAATTGCTACGTTTTTCCCTTGATCTTTTGCTAGAGGTCCACATGTGTGAGTTGGGTTGAATTTGACCAATACAAACCCATATTGGAGCTTCTAGAAACCAAGTCCAAGTGTCGAATTTCTTTTTAGAATGGTGATACTACCTCAACCATGGAGATAACTACTGCACCAACTTGAACTTTCTAAACTGTCATTAGTAAAACCATGCAAAATTCTTCTTAATTTATTAAAAATAATGGAAATAATAATAATAAACCACGTAAACATGTATGCTGGAATTTGGTGTGTTTTATGGAGGAATATGGTTAAAAATGCTAACAATGGATGAATGGAATGATGTAAATGGATAGTTTGGTTAATGGAATTATGACAATTTGGAGGCCCAACATTCCCCCACACTTGTGATTTTGCATGTCCTCATGGAATTAAACTAGGCATTTTGAAAACTTTGCAAGTTTTCGAAAATTAATGGCCTGGCATCATTTGTTAAGATTGACTCATTTTTTGTTCTTTCATGGCTTAAATCAAGTTCCTTCCTTTTGGATACTTCAAAACATATAGAATTTATCTAAGAAATAAGTTTTCTCCATGAATCACTATCTTGGAACCATTGCTAAGCTCAACACAAGTCTTGTAAATCCTTCTTAAAATCATTGCTAGAATGATTTATTTATTGCCATTGATTTCATATCTCCTTTTTAACTTGTTTATACTTGAATCTTGTAATAACAAGATGATGCCTTTATGTTCTATCTGTCAAACTATTCCTTTATGAACTCTAAATTGTTTGGGCATTCTGCTTGTGGTAAAAGTTATCAACAACGACAACTTTTACACCTTGATTTTCATGTCATATGCTCATCAAAATTTCTCATGAAATACGATTCTTTTATGAAAACATGAAATTCTGCTGCATAAAATAGATAAATCTACTCAGAAAAACAAATGTATACTCATGGATCATCCTAGCAGCAAATAGGACTATGAACATAGTTGGAAATGATGATAAAGTGAAGCCTGCAATACTTGTTTTCTACTGGATCTATGCATATTGGTTTAAAATAAAATTTAGTCATCAACTTGTGTAAAACATATTTATGTCTTCCTCAAAAGAATTGGTCCACTGGTCAAAACACTACTTTGCAACAACCAAGCTTATATTAGCAGTCTCAACAAATGTGTAATGATGTTCATGTGCATTATGTTGTCCAATTAATGCAATCAAGTTGCCCCAAATAAATTACTTATTGGAATCATAAGTGTAGTGAGGTTCTTACCATTTATGGTATCAAAGAATAATTGTACCCCTTCATATCTGAGCATAAATAGTTGCAAGGAAATGTGAGTAAAGAATTGCTACAGCCCTTCCTTTATAACCTTTTCCCCACTTTACTTCTTTTCTGTCATCAACAATCTGTTATTTCAAAGGCATAGAAGGTTCCAGTGATTGGTGCTTTATGAGTTGGACTACTTGTCAATATGGATTCATTCAATTTGCACAGTAGCAAAAACACAAAGTTTATACCAGAGAATGGTGAGAATTTTATCATTTTGACCATAAAAGATCTCATGGAGAGAAAGGCACTTCTAATGAGGAATGAATCATAACATGTGGGATTGGTTTTTAAAGTGTATGAAAAAGCATAATGGAAGAGATTGGGAATACATGTTTACAATAGCTTTCTCATCAAAATTTCTATAATTTTTAATAAATTAAAAAGTCTAAAGCTATATTTACCTCAAGTTTACGTCTTGGATCAAGCACTCTTATCCATGATGCTACCCTGTTTCATCCTTCACGTTACCCAATGTTGCCACGAACTCGTTTTAAGTTCAAATTGAGTGTGTCAAAACGGCAATGGTGTATTTTTTCCTTTTTTACTGCCACATGCTTTCAAATTTCCATTTTGATGAAGAAAATATGTTGCTATGCATAAATACTGAAATCTGGCCTAATGTGTCCATAATGGTGAAAAGTGAAAATTTTCCTTAAAAACCCACTAAAAAGTCCCGGAAAGTTGCACTTTTTTGGAATTTTGTCCGCCTCTTACTCAATTTACCATATTCTGAGAAAACCCAAAAGCTCATAATCTTTTATTTCTGCTCCAATCTCCTACAATATTTGTGCCAAAAATGCCTCTGGAACAAGTTGTTACAACAATAGCTGTAGAAACTACAACTTTCTGTAATTGTTGCAGAAAATGTCAGTTTTTGCAGAGAGTTTTTTCTCTGAGTTTGAACTTCTGATTTGGATTGTGTACGGCATGCTGAAGTAGAAACCATTAAACATAATGTATATTTACTAAAGTAGGCACAATTTTATTGTTTTTCTAGAAAATGAAATGAATGAAAAAGCGTTGTAATGGTGCCATCATGGTGCTATTGAAAAACAAGATGAACATGCTGCTACAAGAAACCAATAAAATATACTTCTGCAAGTTGTTATTGATTCCATAAAACCATTCGTCTTCATCCAAAACCAAAAATCATGGTACAATTCTTACCATGCGAATGAATGTGCCAAAGTTGAGCATGGAAAGAAATCATTGGATTACTAATCATTAGTGAAAATCATTAACCAATGTGATACAACTAACCGATAATGTAAATGAGTTTCAAGGTACCAGAGTGCATCTTGACAAGGACGAATGAATGTGTTGAAGTCGAGTCTCCTCCAAGATCTTAAAATCAAGAGACATTGTTATATTCCCATTGTTGTGAATGAGGAGGCTTGCCATTGATGTATGCAGGTGCCAAGGCACTCCAAATAATCTCTGATATTGATCCCAGATAAGGTGTTGAGGTTAATGGGACAAGATCTGTTGGAAGGTGGGCTTTAAGGAATCCTTCATCAACCAACTCGAGCATAGAACCAAAAATGATTTGAAGAACCATAATAAAATATTGAAACCATGATAAAATTGTAGAACTTATTGTGAACGTTTCTCGCTAGTTGCCTGGTTTTCAAGCAAAGCTCATGTCCAATTGCACCAATGAGTTGGTTTTCACAATTGGACTTATTTTTCTTTATTTTTTATTTATTTATTTATTTATTTTTTATATGTCCTACTCTACTTGAAAAATAAATCTCGTTCAAGTATGCAAATACTTCCAATGGAACCATGTGTGTAATAAGATGTTAGATAAACTCATATGCAGGTTTGAAATATATTCTTTGATATGTACTAGTATATGATAAACCAACTGTCTTGATTGAGATGATGTTAGAAGATACTAAAGAATGGAATACTGAGATCTAATCACTGTCTTGAACCAAGATTCAATGTAATCTTGTCTTCATTGGCTTCCTATTATCGTGCCATGCAAGTCTTTAAAGATGTGATTCCCATTTATGAATTTGGTGATAGGCATGCATGAAACTTTTCAATCTCAGGTTCCAACAACTTCTCTTTATCAACATGCATCCATGATTCTTGGACCTTATCTGAACCTTGTTCTTATGGTTCTTGTTCTTCAATGGCAGTTGGTGAATCATTTTGCAATACCTCAACATTGTAAGTGGATTTAAGTTTTTTATTATTGGGGATATGAAATGGTTGTGCAGGTAGTGGAGTGGGAATAGATTTTTGGGGTGCTTGTGCGAGTGGTAATGGGAAGGGTTGAATTGTGGTCAACTGAGGGTGATATTAATGTTTTGGTGGAGGTGAATGGTATGGATAACATTGATGTTGGTATTGAGGATAGTGAGGAAAATATTGAGGATACGGTGGATTTCCTCTGTAGGGCCTTTTCCAATTTTTTTGCCAAGATTGGTGTTGAGGTTGGGATGGCCAAGGTTGCCAAGCAAAGGGTGTATTCCAATTACCTTGAGACTATTGTGCATAACCTTGAAATTGTGCATAAGGATATTGCAACATACTGGGTTGTTGAGGCTGCCATAGTCCTCTTGGAGCTACATAACAAAGTTTCTCTTTTGCTTGATTCACTCCATTATCCTTCTGGTAAATTGCCTTTAACTCTTGTAATGATGGGAAAGCTTCAGTAGCATGTGATCCTGCACAAATTTTAAAAATTTTAATGTTACATTCATGCAAAGCATGTTTCTTTCTACATTTAGGGAAAAATATAAATGAGGAAACATTCTCAATTTTTTGCTTGTTTTTTATTCTAAACATATCAATTTGTTCATTTAAATTACCAAGAATTTCTATGTTGGGATAAGGTCCCTAGAGTCAATTTTGGGGTTAGTTAACCCAATTTTTGTATAAGTTTTTGTAAAAGATGTAAAGTCTCCACGAAATGTGGATGCAGAGAGCGCATGTAAGTTAAAGGGGTCTTAGCCCCTTGTTTGGGTAAGTAAATAGGTCGGTTTTGAGATTCACCCATGGTCTGTGGACCATGGTATTGTATTGAAGAAATCTATATATAGTTGAGTCATAACAAGTCTAAGAAGTAACAAATAGAGGAAAAAATCAAGACAGAGACTTTTTTGGGCAAGTGCTAAGGTAGAAAGGCTCTACTTCTTCTACTTAGGCGAGAGGGGAAGGCTCTTGTAGCTGAGTACGCAGGAGGCCTTGCTAAGTTTGTAATTGAGTGCACAGACCCCTATAGTTAAGTGCACAGGGTGTAAGATTCTGTAATCTTAATGTTGAGAATGAATAAAGGCTGATTTTCAAGAATTATCTTGCAATCTGAGCATTATTGTTGATTATATTTATGTTATGATTTGTCACTTTATAATATGTTTTCTATGGAATATTGAATAAATGTTGCGTGAAAATACTAAAGTTGTCTTATTTTTGCATGAATGAAGTAATTATCTGTGTTCGTGAAGTTAAGGGTTAATTCTGTTATGTTTTCTAATGATTTGGATAGATCTGCACGAAGGCAGATCTAGATTTATTGATTAATGCGCGAAAGGAGATAATTTTCTTGTTTAGGGTTTGCAAAGACTGATTGTAGACCTTCCCGAAGGTCTAGAAGCCATTTTACCCAAGTTATAGTAACAGACCCTAGAAGGATACTGATTTGCGCGAAGGTATATCTGAGCTATAAGAGCTAAGCCCACTTATGATATCATCTCTGGATGCAGAAACCTAGTTCTAGCATCCCCATTTACTACCTCAGGTGAGACTGTACCCTGCGTTATGCAGGTTGTTGCCGAAAGGGCCAGCAGTTAGGGTTTTGTTGGTTGGCATGAACAACTCTGAACCTAGGTTAGCCCCCCTTAAGCCAACAAATGGTTCCATTGCAAGGACCGAGATCCATCTGAGAGACGTGTGATTAATGGTCTCCTACGAGGAAAGAGATTGATAAGTGGATTGATCGAAAATCGCACTCATTCACGACTTAGGAGAACATGAGCCCTAAATTATCCAAGGAGAAGTGTTTGCTGAAATTTTTATACCAGACGAGATCGACGTGTTCTTATGTTTCTTCCTTGAGGAACTATACTAGTGGTTGTCTGAATTGGCTGATAATCAAGGGACGTGGAGGCTCGAAAGCCCTACAGTGTGGACTTCTGAATTGCTGTGACGTTTAGAAGCATCATAAAGAAATATTACATGGGTTTTGGGCAATTAGATTGATCGCACATTGGGAATTTTTGTGAATTATTTCACGATCAATAGGAATATCAGCTATAGCGAAGCAAAGTGAAGGATATTTAAAGGACAGCGAGGTAAATATTTGAAATAATTGAAGACTTGGATTAAAATATTGTTATGTGAAAAGAGGGTTATGTAGTTACCTTGATGTTTGGGGCTACACGAAGCAGGGGATTCTTTAGAAGAAATGGAGGATCCAACTCAGAATATAGTCCTTTCATTGAACCCCCTTCAAGCAACGATGAAGGGACAGCGATGACCATGTCACGAAGTGTAGTTCAGTTAATTATGCAGGGTATTCCGAGGATACCCCATCCATCCACTCCACCTTCACCTCCACCTCCACCTACACCTTCACCACGTCCACCTCCATTTCTACCATTCAACATGGAAAACTTGATTAATATGCTGATCTTTAAAGGAGTAGGGACTGGAGATCGAGAACAATTTTGGTTTTTCACAGGAGCTATTTGGACAACACAATAGATTATGAATGATAATATTAAGAAATCATAGTTGGTTACAGCCTTGCAGTATCATGCATTAACATGGTATATCAAGTATTGCACTAATAACCCAACGTGACGTTGGCATATACCCAACTACCATTGAACAAGTAGTTCAATAAACCTAAGTCAGAGGCACAGTCTATAATTGGATTTAAGGAAATCCAACAGAAGATAGATGAGATACCTTGGGATTTTGACCAGAGGTTGAAGTGCCTGATAAGGCAAGCTAATATGATAATCTCATATTCCCAGCATCGCGACTGGTTTATAGCATCTCTCTTGCCACATTTAAGCATACCTATGTCACAACAAAAGATAGAAGCACAAGTGGAAGCCTTGGAGATTCCGATGAGGCTGGATGCCTCACCTATCCAAGATACGAACATGGGAGTGTAATAGATTCATTCACAGCTAGAGAGCCTGCACTTGGAGTTGCAGAGCCTGAAGAAAGGAAAAGAAGCTCAGTCGGAGGTGTGCGCTGAGGTCTGGTGTCTGAAGTGTAAGAGTCGTGGACGTGATAAGGACCATTGCCAGTCTTTAAGAATTATATAATAGGGGGAGGGCTTGTACCCATGAAAATAGAGAATAATGTTGGGACGAGTGCGAGAGCTATGTTGTGATGCACTATCTGTCAGGTTACAAGACAACAATCTACTGATAACTGCCATCTATTACAGAATTTTGTACAAACCCCTTAGCAGTTATTTTTCAATTTTTGTAAGTATGTAGGACACGATGAACACCATTGTCGGAGTTATGATCTGATTATGGATAGAACCCCTACCTATAAAATGTAGGCAGAGAACTAGCCTCAGGATCAAGGTACAAGATCAGCGCGTGGAGGATTCCAAGGCCGAGGATGAGGAAGAGGCTCTAGACTAGGTCAAGGGCATGGGCAGGTAATCTGTTATAACTATGGCGAAGCACGATACTTCACGCGAGATTGTACAAATACCATGCATCCATCATATCAATATTGTCGATAGTTTGACGATGTCAATATGAAAGAAAAGAAAGAGCAGCCCCAACAGCCTAAGTAGAACATTCATATGACGAGGGAGGATCCCCGCGAAGAGGATTTGAGTATAAATATCGTGTTGAGAAGTGGTATGAAAACTGGTGTAGATAAAGGTAAGTAGATTGAGGAAGACATATGGGTGTGCAAGGTTGCTGAGAAGGAAGTATATTTTGATCTCAATGGAGCTAAGGAGACCTTCATGGAAGCAAAGAAGAACATCGTTGAGGCCTCCACCTCAAGAAATCATGAGAAAACACCAGAGACTAGTGTGACACAAGAAGTAGATCCTTCAATACTATCTACTTTCTTGAAGACTTGTATGAAGTTACTGCATGACCAGAAAGCAGTGGAAGGGTTACAAGAGTTAATAGACAATTGTGCTAGTAAGGAAAAGACGCCCACTGAACAATGCACAATATGAAATATTGGTAAGCATAAAATGTGAATGGGGCGCGAGATGAGGCTAAATGCGCAGAAAGGTGATTATGAAATGGACCAGGTAATCTTGGATCTGGGGTCTGATGCGAATAACATGTCGAAGCATACATGGGAAAGGATGGGGAGACTTGCGCTGAAATGATCTCCTATTTAGTTGCGCATGGAAATTAGTAGAAGATTATTCCAATGGGGCACTTATATGGTGTAACAGTGGACATTGAAGGTGCGAGTGCACTGCTGACTTTAAGGTCATTGAAATAGTGGATGATAGTAACCCATACCCCGCGTTGCTAGGAATTGACTGGGCTATTGATATGAACAGGGTAATCAACTTGAAGAAGTGGAAGATTTCATTTGAGAAGAAGTCACTTAGGGTTGTAGTGCCATTAGACCCTACAGAAGGAGCGTGTTATACTGAACCTGTGCGCGACTATGTAGAAAGTGACAATGATCTAGATCATATATACAAGATAACAATGTGAGATGAGGATTAGGTCAATCCTACAACAAATGGACGAATTGCATGGGACAGGGATAACTCCTACACCTTGATTCAGATGAAGAGCTTGAACACTCACAAAATCGACTGCATGAAGTATATACACTCTGTTGCAATATGATGACCAAGTCCTGAGGTGTATCTCAACTGAGGTAAGAAATCTTCTAAATTACAATGGTTTTATTGATGTGGAACTATTTTTGGATGAATTTGAAAGGGAAGACTGAAAGAGCATCGATTCTAGGCACTATAATTGGTGTTGCGCACTATGCCTGCCCATTGGTGGGGTACGCACAAGGGGAAGTTTTTTGGATGGAAAGAATATAGGAGAATGATGAAGTTAAGGTTTGGGTATGCTAATACTAGAATGATAGAAAAACACAGTGGGAAGGATGATCTGCACGATTGACTAAGGCCTGGGGGACAAAACCACAACCAGGATGGGTGCATATTTTTTGTCATATGTTAGATACAATCCCAATGAACTAGAATATGGAGACGGATCTTTGCCATGGGACTACTGAATGGGACATTTTAAGGGAGAGTTTTCTATTAAACTTTAGCTTCTAGGATGGTTTTGAGAGCATTGATGAGGCGCTACAAGAAATAAAAGCAGTTATATTCAGAACGTCGAAGGAACCGATAGAATGGACTAAGCCATATTGGAGTACACAGTTGTGCCATGCATTGGAATGTTATAATGTGATGGCTGCACAAGAAGAGGATGATCCACAGAATATTACCATTCCTGAAACCGAAGGACAACGCAAAGTCGAAGGACTGAAGGTGGTGAACCCTGATATATTAGAGCCTCTGAAAACTCAACAAGTAAACATTAGATCTGAAGAAAAACCTAAGTTCGCAAAGATAGGAGACTATTGGGACGAAGATATGGCTAATAAGGTAGCTGAGCCACTATACAAATACCATGATTTATTATTAACAAAGTTTTCATACTTAAAAGGGATCATTAGAGATTTAGGTGTTATGAAGATTACTTTGAAGCTAGATGTGAAGCCTGTTAAGTAGTGACCTTATCGACTAAATCCAAAATATAAGGAGAATGTGTGCCAAGAACTCGATAAAATGTTGAAAGCTAGTATTATTGAGCCAGTAGAAGAATCATATTGGGTAAGCTCAATGGTGGTCCAAGAAAAGAAACAGAAGGGCTAGATCCACATATGTGTAGATCTGCAGAAGTTGAATGATGCATATGCGCATGATGTGTTTCCAACATTGTTTACTAATGAAGTATTAGAGAATGTTGGTGGATATGAGGCGTATTCATTTATTGATGGATTTTCGGGCTAACATCAAATAAATATCACGTCAGAAGATCGAAGAAAAACAACCTTCGCGACTGAGTGGGGTTGTTTTCAATATACAGTTATGCCTTTTGGATTGAAAAATGCGCCAGACGATCGAAGAAAAATAACCTCCGCGACTGAGTGGGGTTGCTTTCAATATACAATTATGTCTTTCAGATTGAAGAATGTGCCAACAATATTTTCTTGGGTAGTGATCATGGCGTTCAAGGAGTTTATTTATAAATTCTTGGAAGTATACTTTGATGATTGGACTGTGTTTGGATTAGTGAAATGCCATGTTGTGAGTCTCTGCCTAATGTTGGATACATGTAGAAGGTATTAGATTGCACTGAGCTTAAAGAAATGCATATTCTATGTTCCCTTTGGGATTTTTCTTAGCCATGTTTGATCCAGGTGGCTCCAGAAACATGCAGAAGTCCCATAGGACTCAGAAAGGGTAAAAATTCAAAGTGGTCAGATTTCTCCCAAACCAGCACCAGATCGAAGTGCTTGTTGCCCTTATTCCAATAGTCTGAACGACTCTCAAATCCGAGCTTGTATGAGAGAGAAGGAGCCGATCACAATGTTGGATGTGTGGGGCCTAACCTAGGTTCAACATTAGTTAGCCAAACAAATCCCCACACTATTTTCCCTTTCGACATCAGCCCATAGAGTGCGGACCGAAGTCTCACCTGAAGCAGTATGAGGGGACGCTAGAACCACGTTTTCGCACCCCGAGATGGTCGTGATGTCGGTTTATACCCTCTGTTCCTACTTTCACATAGGTCATTACGCTTTAGGGCTCTGTCAGTCTCCCCTTTATTCTGCGCTTCAGTACCTCTGTGAAGGTGTACGATTGACCTTCGCGTAGCCTTAACCCGAAATCCAGGTACTTTTGTTCTACTATGATAGCATATTGTGTAGGTTCCCAAGTTATCTTAGGTGTTTTACTTATCTTATTAATCAACCACAGTCAGCACTGCATAAACAAATATTCTTACTTGCATTCAATTAACCAATACAGTCACATACATTCATGCATCACATGAACATTGTAAATTAAACCCAAAACACAATATAACCAGATGCATTAACAGGAAATAAGGACACAAAAATTTGTAGAATACTTCTCTTTATTGATATCTTCATATTAATACAAACTCTATCTGCCCTGCGCACACAGCTGCAGGGGTCCACGCACTTACCTACGGACTTTCACCCTAGGCCTCTACGCAGTCAACTGCAAAGCCTCTACCAACACTAATACTTGAGAACACTTAGACTCTAATGCTCAACTCCTCAACTCATTCTTTTCTTCTTACTAAAACTACCTAGGGCTTACTTAACTCCTTCTTATAAAATCCCATGGTCCGCGAACCATGGGTTGATCTTTACAACTGAATTTACATTTTACAAAATAAGGGTGGACCATGGGTTGATCTTTACAAATGAATTTACATTTTACAAAATAAGGGCGAACAACCCTTTATGACTCTTGACACCTTCGTGCTCCACGACGACAAAATGCAGAAACTTTACAACTTTATTACAAAATTGTGCCAAAACACGGGTTTTAGCCCCAAAACTGTCATTGGGGGAACTCATTCCCAATAGGCCCCCAACACAAACATGGTGACTCGCCCTTGAGTCACTCTGCGGGTGTGTAAATCTTGGCCCGAAGACCTCCCAGCTTAACCTGTATGACAGCAACCTCGACATTGCACTATGCGGCCACCTGCTTCGCTTCTTCAACCAACTGCTTTGTCACTGGTCCTGAATTGTCAGCCTGAAGCTTCTGCTGAGTTGCTTGCAGATTAGTAAGATTTCCTTCAATAGAGGTCGTGACCGAATAAGCGTCATCCAACGAGGGCTTCAAGCGCACCTTCAGCACTGCCTCCTTGTGTTGTGTTGCATCTACATGTTCTTTGAATTGTTTGGCCTCCTACATCTTCACCAGTCTCTGCATGAAAGCGATGGTTCACACTATACCTTTTACTCCATCATACTGCTGCTACAGTTCTTACGGTTTTGTCTCCAACTCTTATACATTATGTCCTCTTGTAGGCTCGTTAGGACCTTGAAAGACTATTCAAAAAGTTGTATGTGGTCTGCTACTGCACTGTCGACTGCTGCTATCACCTTTGTGACAATGGTCGCACGTTGCTCCTTTACTTATGGCAGAGTTGAAGGATGGGTCTTCAACTGTAAGGCTACAATATATAGGTTCAGCTGCAGCTAAACCTTATCCAACTATGTGCGAGCATCACGCACCCCTATAACAAGCTTGCGAACATGCACCTCGATCGGTTCTTCCTCAGGAATAGCCAACTCCAGGACCATTCGGCATGCCTCCTCTACGACCTGAACTATGTGCTTGTTTCAGTCGATTACCTCAGTCATGACGGCGATGGAAGAGTCTCGTTGTAGGGCCGTCTGTTCATTATTAATCTTCTGCTCACTGATCACCTATAAAGCACGGTGTTCACGTGCCCTAAACTTCGTGACCACTTCATCCTGCAATAGGTGGAGTGCCTCGCCAAGGAGCACTGCCAAGTTCAACCCCACTCCCTTCATTCCAGTGAGAGTGGGCTTGTCATTTTCATTTTCTATGGTCAGTGCTCCATCCGGCAGCACTATCATGCGGGAGACCTTCGCACGTAGTATCTCAACAACTTCTGAAGTACCAATAGCAATGCTAGTGGAAACCGTGCTAGACGGTGATGCGCGAGTCTACAACGCTTGTAGACCCATATGGATGGTCTCCAATAGTAGTTGTTGCTGCTACTCGAGCTGTTGTAATGCATCTGCAGTGACATCCTACACCATGTCTCCAATGTCATGCAAATCTCCTTCTGTGAGGGTGATTGGGTCTAGCGATGCCTTACTAGCCTTGGATTTCTTCCTCGACCCCAATTTTTCTTGTTCCCTTGGATGCTTGATACGATCTGATGTCGTCTGTGGTTCTGCGCCATGCTACTATATTTTATCGTTTGTTTCTTCCTCTATTTCAGGAAAAGGCGACCTCGCAGCTTTGGCAGAACCACACTCTATTTTGCATGTCTACTTTCCCATCTTCTAGGTGGCATCGCACTTCGCTTGGACCTTTTTAGCGGCATCCTTCTTCCTTTTCTTGGCTAGCTGTGCCATCTTGAGCTTAGCCTCTTCTTTTTTTCACTACACGATAGGCTTTCTCGAACTGTGGGTTTCTTCTTAGAGACGCGTGCACTGGTATCGCAATCTACTTGCCCTTCTTATCCTTCACACTCTCCTTGGTTGGGGTCAGCTTCGGTCTAGGTGTCCATGGTGATTTGGAAACTTTAGCTAATACCTCTGCAACCTCTAGAGCAGCTCCCTCTACCTCCCTAACAAACTCCGATACAACCCCCTCGGCTGTCACTGCTTCAGTGTCCATAGCTTCTGCGAGCGTCAACATGATGCTATGCAACAACTCCTGTGTCTCCTTTGGCAATGTCTCAAATACTGAACTTGCTAGAAAAAATTCGTAGTTTTCACAGTTCATGTGCACTTGAGAGCTCAACAACTCAATTCTCAAAATGCCAAGTGTTTTTCATTGGGCCTCCACCTGTAACTTATATGGTCTTTTGAATTCAAATCCAACTGTTCCCCCCACATTCAGGTCATTAATGCTGGATTGGCGACATATTTTCAAAGATATTACCCATAATGTTTGTCTTAAATGTCAACTGCTTGCTCCATTTGGCTACATTCATACTGTCAAATCATGAACAGTGACTTTAGTAGTCACTTTCCGGTTGACCTGTGCGATTTCTCCCAGGGTAGTGCAGCTCTCTTCGCACTGTTGTGAACCTTGTGACATTTCCTCATCCCGCACAATCCTCCAATCGCACAGTTGCCCAACCCGGGCAATGTAGTTTACAGTCTTGAGCCTCCTTTTAGATGCCTGGACACTAAGACTATGTTACCCTCATATAGTCACCTAGTCAGATCACCGGTGTATGGCTTCAGTCAACTACCATCCACCTTTCCTGGAAGGGATCTCCATTCAATTTAACCAACTGAATTTCTCCACCGTCAGTAATCTCCTTAATGACATATGGCCCTATCCAGTGCATTCTGAAATTCCCTAGAAATTTATCAAACTTACTATTATATAACAAAACCAGATCATTTACCTTAAAGTTGCGCAACTTAATGTGTCAATCATGCCATGCTTTTTTGCACTACTTTTGGACCTGTTGGTCAATTCCAGCTAGAAATATCTCTTGCTCAAGCTCAAGCTGCACGAGCCTCTCTTCCAGGGCTCTGCAATCCGTCATACCCGTGAGTGCCTTTATGCATAGACTAGGAAAAATGTACACTATGGGCATCACTACTTCAACACCATATATAAGCCTAAATGGTGTCTATCCAATCAACTTTTTGCATGTCGTCCAATAGGCCCATAGTATTGTGAGTATGCATAGGTACCAATCACTTCGTTGAGTGTGGAAAACCTTGCTCAACGCGTTCTCCAACACCTTATTGAATGCTTCCACCATCCCATTAGCTTGTGGGTGATAAGGCATGCTTTTCTGGTGATATACCTGAAATTTCTCTATCAGTGCACTAATTGTTTCATTTAGAAAGTGTGTACCATGATCACTCATCAACATATTTGGACACCCAAATCATGTCAATACATACACAAAGAGAAACTTTGTAGCAGTCGTACCTCTGTAGTCCTTCACAGACTGTGCCTCTTCCAATCGAGTGAAATACTCAATCGTAGTGATAATGTACCGCACTCCTGTCTTCTTTCATTGGGGCTGAATGGATCCCACAAAATCTATCTCCCATTTCTTAAAGGGTTGTAACGTCATATGTGGGTTCAAAGGAAACTCACCTCTCTGCGATGGCCTACCAAACCTTTGACACACATCACACACATTGCAGTAAGATTTTGAGTCCCGATGGAGGGTTGGCCACCATAACCCTACGCGTAGAATCTTCTACGTGGTTGCCCTTCTTGCATCATGCCCTCCCGCGGTGCCCCATGAGCGTCCGTGAGGATACCACTCCTTTCAAACTCTGGCACATTTCATCGTAATACTTCATCATATCCCATTTTGTACAGATGTCCAATGACAGAAAAGTTTGTCGCGTGTACCAGTAACTCCTTTTTCTGCTGAATGGTGTAACCTTCCAGGGCAGTTTCTGTCATTAGGAAGTGTACGATGTCTTAAAAGTTACCATCCATGACGTTCACTGCAAATAGAAGTGCGTCAGGAAATCCCTCCTCTATATTAGTGGGCTCTTCCCTTGTTTCGATGTGCGACAGATGATCTGGTCCCGTGTTCAGTCGTCTAGGCTTCATAATAACCTCAAAATCACACTCTTGGAATAATAACAACCATCTAAATGTTCTCCCCCCCAACACAAGCTTATTGACCAGGTATTTCAACACAGAATGATCCGTACACATCTTAAAATATCCACCCAACAAATAGGGTCTAAACTTTTGGAGCACGTATACCATGGCTAACCCTTCGCACTTAGTGGTGGAAAAGTTCTTCTCAGCCTTGGATAACCTCCTTGTTGGAGAGGTAAATCCCCTCTACGGATAGAGGCGATCCCTACTAGCCCAAAAGGGGTCTAGCAACAATCAATCAATGCTACTCTGCAAGTTCCTAGTTGTAATTAACAAGGGGGTGAAGAACACCTACTTGGATTCCAGCGCTATGTTTGATGAAGAGACGATCCTCTTGCTCCTTCGCTCCAACTGATCACAGTCCTCCACTATCCTCGTGGGCGAACACCTGCACAAGAAAAGAGAGAACAAACACAAGCGTAAAATCTACTAAAAACAACTATACATCAGTCAGAAAAGATGTAATTCACATTAATCATTCACAAGGCAAATGAGAATGGAACCATAACAGTAGTCATCTATCTTTATTAATCAGAAATAGTGTAAGGTACAACTAAAGTTCTGACGCTGAGTCCTTCTCTAGAGGGTCCAGCCAGCATGTCTCATAAGCATTCACCTTTGAAGTAGATCTCCCAAGTCAAAGAGGTCTCTCCCTCACAAAAAAAGGCAACAAACTCAATAACCTTCCTTAAGCTTATAGCAATCCTCACACAAACAACACCAAATGCCTACAAAGAGTAGCACTAATCACAACAATCCCTCTATGTCAAGTCTATATGTTCAAACAAGCTGCTCATGGCAATGGTGGAGGCTTATATAGGAGGGAGTCTCCATGAATAGTTAAAGGATGAGCTTTCCCCCAAGAAAAGTGGGTGACCAGGCGAACAGACATGCCAGAGAAAGGATGGCGACCTTTACAAAGCTAACAGCCAAGTTTGGAGTCATCTGGAAGGCTAGCTGTTAAAACAAACTCGCCCAAATAGGATCAGCGCGGGTGCAAAACTGGGCTGGCGCGCTGGCATCACATCTCAATTACAGAAGAGGTCTGGTCAGCGCGAAATGATACAAGCAGAGGGCGTGCTGTTTATGAAATTCGACCAGCGCGGAAAACCCGTGTGCTTCCGCGTTGGCAGTGCACCAGTTACACTATCATCCGCCAGTCATCACAGTTATTTTAGGAACAGTCGCGATGATCCAATAAACTTAGGCAAGGAGGGTTTTTTGGCCATTTCAGAGAGCATGAGCATGGTGGATGTGATTTAATGACACAGTAGGGAGACTGACAAGGTGGCAGTGGCATTTTACTGTGTAACAGACGCCCCCTAAAGCATGAAGCCCGAGAGAGTGGAGGGGTGAAGTGCTTTACAAGACTGCTGGACCGGAACACCACCAAGAAGAACCTGCAGGCAGATACAATTGATATTTCAATTACATGTAGTCTAGGCATGGGCGCAGCCATCCAAAAGACATATGAAGAAGGTCTATGGTATGGACGCAGCCACCATGCTGAAGAGACCATAACGATATGAGGTGTGGTTGTAGCCACCCTAAAAGGACTCAGGTATGGGTGCAGCCATCCATCAATGAGTCATGTAATGATGTTCCACAAAATCGCAACCTGGCCCACAATGAACTAGAACCAGGGTCTTCTGCTCCATCCAAACCCGAACCAAGTACAATTCCAAGCATGTGAATATAGGAGTCGAGGTCGAACATGCTTGAACATCGTCTGATTACCAGCCAATGATGAAAGTTGTTAACAGACGCGAGAGGGGCCACCAATGATGACGATGGTCCTCAAGGTACTATAGGTACAATCCATGGTGTGTGAATGAATGAACCGGTGTCGAACACCCGTGGAGTCATCCGATCGGAGGCCAATGATGAAAACCTCGCGTCGAACACGAAGAACCTGCCATTGAGGCATGCAGGCTCCAAGGTACCTGAAGGGAGTCTCTAGGTCACTTCTGGATAATGAGCTGAAGTCGACAGGAAGTGATCTTTATCGAAGGTGGGCCATAATGTTTCCCACATCATCGACACGAGACGGAAAGAGACAATATGTTTTGTGTGAAATATCAGAGGGAGG